>JAMZAV010015287.1:0-13454 GCA_024449915.1 Sweltsa coloradensis | reverse complement strand
GCCCGGTGACGTAATCCACATCTGATGTCCCTTTCGATGGACTCGGAGATGTCGTTTTATGGGCACTTAACATTGACCGTGGAAACCTAGAAAATATGTCAGTGCCGATTGCCCTTATTTGTCTTCACCTACTATTATAGGCCTATGCACAGGGCCGTATTAAGGCATAGGCTAAGTAGGCTGGAGCCTGCGGCACCGGCACCCTAGTGGGGGGCGCCAATTTGGCGCCCCCCACTAGGTCCGTGGCGAGGCGTCTAACTCCTAACAAACAACAACTTAAAAATTATCGACGAAAGTATGCTAAATCTAGTAAAATGCCACCATTTGCAATGTCAAAAATCAAAATTTTCTGGGGCTATGCGCCCCAGACCCGCACTAGCTGGGAGGCATCCCCACCGGAGCCCCCATTGTACCAGAATTCATATTTTTTCAGAACCGTTTGTTTCATGGGCAGTTCTTAAAGTGTTTAATTGCCCCCCCCCCCCCCTACCTAAATGCACTTGCTTCGCCACTAACAAATTTTTAATTTTAAATTACGATGACGTCATTGACACTTTTGCTAAGGAAAAGGGGGGGGGGGGGGCGAAACGCTTGCCAATGCTTGATTTGAGCGACTACAACGGACGAGACTATATGGCCAGGAAAATTATGGTATTATGGTGATCAAGTTGCATTGCTAGTTACTAGTTACCTACTTTTTCTTTTTTTAGCTAAAACGCACGCATATTATGTTTTTCAGCTTGTTGAAATAAGGGGGGGGGGGGCGTATTTTTGTTTTAGCCTATGGGCGCCAAATGTCTTAATCCGGCCCTGCCTATGCATGCATGCAAGCTGTGTGCCCGTGTAACTAGGTTTACCGACATCCATGCAATAACGCGCTTGATATGAACTGACAAAATAACGAACGTGTATTATATACAGCTGTCGTTTGTCTCCAAGGATAGGATACTGCCATCAAAGACGGCGCACAAGCTTAGAGAATTACTGAAGTTCTGTAACTTAAGTCGAGTCATGTGTAGAGAGCGCATTTTATAAAATATATTGCGTTATAAAGGGTGGCTATATATAGTCTGCACGACGGGATACGTGCATAAGAAGAACTACAAATTGAAGGAATTTATCATCTTTTCCACACGTTCTGACGCAAACGTTTGTTCTAAAATCTTCAAAATAGATTGTTGTTCTTTAGCTGACGTCTGTATTATGTATAATCAATCATATTATTCGAGACGGTACTAGGAAGGTGCTCTACATGAGAAAACAACATGATGGACTATCGCAAAACTATGCCTACAAGGCTTACTTGATAGGAAAATAAAAATGTCTGTTTAAAAATTGGATCATAGTTTGTAAATATATGCTATGATTGAATATTGTGTTGCAATTTGTTTACTAACTAAACAAAATACGGCCTCTTCGATCCGTTTTGTTCATTTTGCAGCGCTGCGCACCGAAAATAGCGATTCAAGTATACAACCGTGAATTGAAGATGACTTATTTCCAAGTGGGAGTTTAATGCATTTAGAATATTGGACATGAGAATATTGTATACTGTCCATTCCAATATCCTGGAATATCCTGGAAGTGTCGTCCACAAAACACAACGATCACGCATATCCAACCCAGCGTTTGGATTTGGAATCCTATAATGGTCCGACCGCCTCACACAATCATGTTCTTCGGAATAGCGTGTGCCTCGTAAGGGCGTGCCCCATCTGTCTCCTCCACAGGTGAGAAGAAGGCACACAATTGTCTCACGAGTTCGATTCAAATCAATCAAAATACACATTGCTGAGAAACGATATCATTTGAGTGTTGAGCTCTCACTCAAGCTCGGATAACTCATCCTGCATGGGCGTCAGAAAGCTTGTCCAATGAAAGAAAGCAGCAGGTCGTCGTTTGGGGTGATTGGAGGTTTCCATGGTAATTAATAACCGTGTGAGCAAGATCTAACGCGATGTAGTGCCAGCGTTTAGCTCACGTTCCTTACTGTAACGCGGAATGTTATTTATTGGTCAGCTTTAACGAAGAATGGCCATCAGGAAAATTATAGTAATTAGTAAAATAAAAAAGTGGTTGCAGTTGGAAATTAATTATACCTGGGAGAACACTGTTAATGCTTAGATTAGTTGAAAGCATCCCAGCAGAAAGCAATCGTCTCGCCAAGCGTAATTAATTATGCAAGTAGGCTTATGTTGACGAGAATGTAAACGCCCGTGAGTGCATGGTTTGGGAGAAAACCAAGACTTGGAGTAAAGACCACGAACAACGAGAATCATCTCCCGAAGATGAATGCGTTTGCCTGAGAAGCAGCTCTCCTGATCAGATCGTTGTAATAGACACTGCATCCGATTTGCAGTGGATCTACTTCTGTATTGTAAAGCCATGGCTGCGTCACGGTATTATGATTTTGTTAGGGCAGTGAACCACGTCGCCGTATGTCTCCAAATACGAAAGACCATGCTTTGATGTTTGAACTAAGACAGAAGCGATAAGACTAAAAATGCACAGTTCAGATGGTCCAAGCTCCGGAGAGCATGATTCTATCTGAACGAAATGTTATAAGTCCAAAAAATATGGCTGAAAAGTTGGCTGTATGAAAATTGAAAAGAGACTTTAATCTTTAACAACAATATATTTCGTATCCCTCTTTAAGTGGGAGAGAACCTCACTATTATAGTTATTATATTGTCATGTTTGAACAATTCTGGACAAGAGCTAGGTGCAAAATTAGATTTTGCAAATGCTAATTTTGCAAATGATTTTTCAATCTAGGTGCCCGTTAGGGCGCCGCAGCCAAGCCGCGGTGCGCTACACACTCAAGCACCTTATACACCAAGCAGAGTTGGGGTGATTTCGAGGTGTTACCCAGCCGTCATGTAACGTGATGTGAACTTGAAAACTATCACAATCGAGGGGATTTAGGTACCTGACAACACATGCCAAATTTTATTGGGGTACGACCATTCCTTCTTGGTGAAAAAATGTCTTCAAACATGCTCAAAATCACTTTAAGGATGTTAGCTACTGCTAGCTACTGCTAGCTACTGCTAACATCTAATACGTCGGCCCGCGATTCTGACCAGACGGGTGGGGCTACAATGTTCATATTTTACATGGACATTAAGGTTATAGAATGATAGTCTCTTTTGAAAAAAAAAGTTGAAAAAGTTTGTTGGAAGGCTTCCAAATAAAGGTTTTAAAATAAGCCTTAAACACTTGGCATATAATCAACAAGTAACCATAGTTACTTGACACTTGTTGACGGTATAAGCAGAGTTAGGCGGGAAAGTGCGATACGTAAACAAATGGCGGACATTTAAAAATTTTCTTCTTTGTGTGGAACGAGAAAAGGTGTCATTATACTCTCATAAAACAAATCAGAAACCGTCCCTGGCCTAGGCCCAGATGTAGAAAATTATTTATAATACAACAGTGTAGGTCTAAAGTTCCATTTGGCTATAGGACTAGTAAAATTCATACTTACATTACATGTTTGACAAGCCTAGCCAACCCTATGCCAGCACAACATTGTTTTGATATGAACTTGCTCAACTGTTTGTTTACATAATTGCAACAATCAAATCATTTCATACAACTTGTCTTTCGATTGGCCCGCGTTTATGAAGGCACTGCCATCTAGAATAAATATAGAACTTTTTCGAGCTCTTTGCTATACGCAAATCTTTTTAAAGTGTTTGGATTTCGTGATACTCTTTCAACCATAGACATCCTATATAATTGGAGGGGTTTAATATCAATGCTTTCAACTCACAACCCATGACGTTTTCCACGATACCGTTCAAGAATACCAATTCCTTCGAAAACGAAAACGACTTCGTTTTCAAATTGCGTTTTCAACTCATCTCCCACGAACTCAAGAATTGGGGTCCAGTCCTTATACCGTCGTTATACCATGGTTATACCACCTATACCCAGGATGTACATGAATCCGGGTCTAGATATTTTACATCCTATATTGTTACTGCTAATACCATAGAATTTAAATCAACTTTGATAAAAATATTATATTTAGGAAATAATTTTGTAATGGAACTTGAAAAAGTAATGAGATCACACACATAACAAAAACTTGTAGAAATACAGCCAAACCTTACACACTCAAAGGAATGAGATCTAAAAAAAGGGCCAAGCTCATCTACCCTTCCACATAAACGTACAGTGTCCCATAACAGCATCCTCGAAAAGCTTGGCAAAATAGAATTTGCATGTTTATGTTTAAATTAATTACAAAAAAAGAACTTTGATAAACTATTACGTTAAATTAATAATCGCAAATTCTATTTTGAAAAGCTTTTAGAGGATGCTGTTATGGGACACTGTACGTTTATGTGGAAGGGTAGATGAGCTTGGCCCTTTTTTTAGATCTCATTCCTTTTGAGTGTGTAAGGTTTGGCTGTATTTCTACAAGTTTTTGTTATGTGTGTGTATATATTACTATTATTATATTATTGTATCCTTACACGCCGGAACAAAACTCAGATTTGTATCACATGACAAAAAAGACGCAAACTAAACGTTATTTCAGAAATGCATTTTCTCTTACACTTTGTTCGAAGACCAAGGTGTGTCAATAAACAAAGTCGCTCAAAATTTGTTGTGGCTTATTGTGTGCAGTATTGTCACAAACTATTCATTTTCAATCTAAACGCCAATCAGTAGTAGTTAACATGATACATTTCAGCCGTGGGTTTGAAGGTCCTGTATCAGTCCTGATTCTTCAACGGCCAAGGTCTCTCATACAATAGGTCAACCCCACACATATTATTTTTAATTCTCTCTCCAGGGTCAATTTCACCGATTTATCACCTTTTGAACTTAATCTCATAGCGCTCGCTATTCCCTATATTATTGTGACAATCAAGAGATTTGCATACTCAAATAGACAATCCACTTCCCACAACATTGTACTTTTAGACTCGCCCACGCTATAATTTCTCTCTTCATAGCTCCGAGTCATGAACAATGTGTTCTATATTGTCTGCTATAACAAGAGCTGTATCGATCATCGAAGATGGCAGTGACGCTACAACTCACGTAGGCCCTACTTCTGACAGGCCGAGAATCGAGAAGATGTCGGATAGCCCAACAAAGTATAAAAATAGAACCTCAATTTTTCGAAGTCACGCAAGCCTTTCCATCTCTGCAGAGAAACTATACATTTCAGTGTTTAAAAGTCGGTATTTCCTTCGATTCAGAATTACAAATTATTATTCTATCAATAAGTATTCTTCCCATTTACAAGTACCATTTTCACGCGATGAAAAAGACAATCGACTAAATTGTGTCCGATTCGTACTAATAAGGAGGAAGCAATTTCGTTTTGGCTCGACAAGAATTTCAGGGGCGTTTTAATAACTATTTAGAGTAAAGGCGTGCTTGTGCTGAGTTAATTACTTATGTCAGTTATCCACTAGAGCCAGTAATTACCATGGCGTGAGAAGAGTCTGCCTCTGTAATAATATCATACACCGTAATTTAGGTTGGTGAGTAATTTTGCTTCAGTTTGTTCACATGAACAATATTGCTAATATCAAAATAATACGGCGTGGAATCGTAAAAATAAAAGTGACTTATAGGGTATTTATTTTTCCACGACATGGACATAATTTGGGAGTGTCAAGATTCCATCATAATGAAGATCCAGAACATTTCTAAGATGTTCTATCGAAAGCAAACTCAAGAGCGCCTGACCTTGACTTTGAGTTTTTCAATGGCAGCCAACTTTCGATACAATAAAAAA
The DNA here is from genome assembly GCA_024449915.1 of Sweltsa coloradensis. NCBI lineage: Eukaryota > Metazoa > Arthropoda > Insecta > Plecoptera > Chloroperlidae > Sweltsa > Sweltsa coloradensis. The sequence continues at coordinate 7,690 of JAMZAV010015287.1, read as the reverse complement.
AACAAAAAAAACGGAAGACGCATTGCACCAGTGATCTGTCGAAATCTCCTAGGCACGATATCACAAAAAATGAAAGCAAACAACTATCAATTTACAACGCGACGTGTTCATCAATCTTGTTTACATCAAATAAATGGGTAATATTAATAAATGATTTAAAGTGTGGAAACGACTTTTTGCCATTCAAGGGAGGGAAGGAGAAGTAATTTGTTCTCTGCACGTGAACTAAACCTACGCATCAAGCCCTCTGAAACGAAGTTGCTCAACTGAAAGATGTGAAATTACCGCTAACGCGACGAGGGACCAGGAAAGAACTTTGCTAATTTTGACTTTACATCTTTTAATATGGCATTTAAAAAAAATTGGGCACATACTCGTTTCTTAATTGTTGCAAGTTGCAACGGTATAAATTGCCGAATCTGCGTACAAGATTTGAATAGACTTTCGCAACTCCTCTAAAAATGCACTATCCACTATCTTCTACGGACGTCGACACTGATACGTATTTCTGGAGCATGGTCCCCCGATTTCTGAACCTTATTTTAGGAAAAAGGTGATTGAACGGATGATAGATACGGCATGGGGAAGAGAATGAGAGAGGAAGGAGGAGTTTAGTTTGGAAATCAACTCTCGCCCCCCAAATAAAAATCACATTCCTTCACACCTGTTTCCACGTGGTCTTCCTCGGTAGATCACAACGTACACGAGCATCACCACTCCCACCCTCCAACTAGCACGCCACTGGCTTCTGGCATCAACATTGATTATAGGTTGTGCACTGATCCATCTATTTGTATTCAATTGACCCCCAAATCGGGAATCTCTCCACATTCCGATGGCCACCAATCTGCCGGAATGTTCATCCAAGATGGCGCAACACAGAAACGAGACAAGAGCATGGAGGGGAAAGGCGTGCTGTGCTGCTCATCTTCATCTCACACACAATGATAGTAACACTTTCTTTGACCTCTCTAAATCACGAGCGCCAGTCTGTCATGTGACGCGAGGAAGCTCTGACCTCTGGACGGACGGACGGCGCCTGATGACCTCCCGATGACGTCTCGCGCTATCAGGGCTGGTGCTTGCGATCTCTACCTGTGTATACATACATTGCGCCTTCATTTGCATAGTCTGACCTCGCTTCGCTTCCTTGTCAGGGTCGTGCCCTGATCCGACGTGACTTGTACGAGCCTCGTTAACTTTTCATTGTCAATACTCGTTTCGTTTGAGAATTGCATTGAATCGTGACCAACGAAATTGATTCAGTCATTTTTGGTTGTAGCCAATGTTTGTGTTGGTTTTAGCACAAGTTTATATTAGACAGTCACAATCAGGGCACTCCTGTTGATGACATGAAGGGGCGTGGGTTTCACTACCAGTTGAAATACACTATAAGATTCGTTTTTTCTTCCATCGAGATAGTATCTATATCTATGTATAAATAATCATAATAGTGCTGGGTATATTATTATATTAAACCGTCTTCCTACTTAAATGTCATATGTTTGGCTCACATACATCGACAATTCATTTTTTAAATCTCGTTTTTTGTGGAGGTGCCGGGTATTTGTATGTTACGTACTTCCAGACGGCGGTGGGTGGAGGTGCCGGGTATTTGTATGTAGGGTCCACTAGATACCTAACAGCTGCTGTAAGGTGGGTCTTCGCTTGTACTTCCACAATGTATAAGCGCCATCTTAGTTCCCTAAGGCAAGGCCTACTTGATAATGTGTCTACTAAGTGCGCGAACACATTATCCAATGGGCCTTACAGAGAATTTGTAAACAAATAGCAGACTGCAGCTGACGTCAATTTCAGAAGTCGGTTGTACATTTGAATGCAATAAATACATAAATAGGCTACCACTTATAACATCTTGATTCTTATATTGGCAGGTAACATTATGATGTAAATAATTTTCATATCTTTCAACTTCATATGTCAATTTTTATTTGCATAATGGATATTAGGGGTAGGCATAAGGCCTATTAGCATTGATGTGGTTGGTAAGATAAAGATGAGTCCAAGCTATACTTGGGAGATCCGTGGTTCGATTCCCGGTTGGGGCAGACTTTTTTAATTTCTGAATTGTTGTCAATAATAAATAATACTTGCACGGTTGCACCATATATAAACCAAAACCTCATGAGGCAAACTTGAACTTGAATCTGATCTAAGGGCCTAAGCCTAAGAACGCGGGTCACCTTCAGACCTAAGCTCTACGACGACTTTTACAAGAAGGCTTTATTGGGTAAGGTCTAGCTAGGCCTTGGTCCATGAAAAATCCCACATAAAGATGAGGGCCTAGCCTAGGATTATGCACATACAATCTTTTATCGTGGAGTTGTAATTACATTCTAAACACAAAGGTAATATCAATGGTAATATTGATAATAATCTACAATGCCCAATCTTTGCTGTCCATGATCTGTCAAAACAAAACAAAAACATAGCACATTCTGCTACGGGTAATATTACAGAGCGTGTTCGGAGCGCTCCAGATTATTTTTAAAAACACGCAGGGATATAAGATGGCGGTTTGTTTACATAAGGTGAGAAGACCCAACTTACAGCAGCTTAGCATAAGTATCTAGTGGACCCTGTTTGTATGTTACGTACTTCCAGACGGCGGTGGGTGGAGGTGCCGGGTATTTGTATGTTACGTACTTCCAGACGGCGGTGGGTGGAGGTGCCGGGTATTTGTATGTTACGTAAGGGTGACGCTAGCCCTTGGGGTCGCAGCGACTCCAAAAACATTATGCATTATCCTTGTTGAAGGGTAATGAAAACAAATAAGATGCATGCCGATCGGATGTATTGTTCGGTTTTTACCCCGAGACGTGACACAAGCACGGACGGACAGAAGGACTAAAAACAAAAAAGTACGCCTAATGGTTAGGGGGGCATCTCTCACCAATTACTCTTTACAAACCACATAATTTTCTTTAGTTATGAATGATAGTCGATTCCAATATTTTCAATTCCTTTTCCAATACGATAAAGGCAGGGCGTTATTAAGTGCAAACAATTTAAAAATAATGACACAATTACGAATGGTCAAACATTTTTTTAAATCCCAAAATATTCTACTAAGTGGGGAGAGAGATTGGTCCAAGTTTATTGCCACTAAAAAAGTCACTTCCGACTTAAATAGTATGTGGTTGAAGGCAAGAAGACATCTTGCTATAGCTCTGTTAACCTCAGAGCAGAATCACTGTGAAAAGCTATATAAATAAATAAATTTAGTATAAAACCGCGTAACGTGAGAAATATTTCCATTGCCAATCAGTTTTTCCATAATTGTTAGAATAAGTTACGTAAGTGATAGACATGCCAACCACAGTTTTGGGCCTTTGAAATACAAGAAGCGTATGTATCAAAGTCACCTTGCTATTTTTCTGCTTTACGTAAGTATATTGATTTGTCTTTAGAAAACAGAAAAAAAAATCTAAGCGGTTATTTTACTGCATGCGACCTTCAAGTTGTCCCGTATGCAAGCAGTGCTATAGCAATCTTCTACTTCCAATAACCTCACAAGAGATTTCAATAACGAAGCTTTAAAAAGCATTGTTTTTTGTATTACTGACATCATCAGTGCAATGGTGTGCGTTTATCTTACGATGCTATTGACCTTTTTTGTAGCCAATGAGGATTGATAAGTATTTAATTTATCATTTATTACGTTGTAAGAAATTGTAGTTTTGGCAGTAATGCAACATTTACCATGGTATTTTAGATTTGTTTGTTTATTTTGTTTGGCAAATATTATATTTCAATTAATCCTAGGTTTATGGTATCAGACAGAAATAATTTTTTCCACGTTATGTCTAAAACACATTTTCAAAATGTATGTATACAAAAAAGTTTGTTGTGTTGTTTTCACGAACTAAACGTTATTTTCTAAGTTTCTAGTTAACATTTTTTAACTCAATTGGCTTATCAAAATGATTTTCCTAGTTTGTACATTAAGTTTAAATGCAGAAAGGCTTGTGTGCCATTATAACTTTAGAGAATTTAGCTACCCCGACGGCCTATCTTCAAGTCGAGAGCGCCGTAAGCAGCTAGTCCAGTAGGACAGAAAGAGCACTCGTCCAATTGTCATGTTCTTCAGTGAAGCAGCATTTAACTTTCAAGAGAGGGAGCTTTATACTTTATAGCGCGGGGGTGGGGAATGGAGGCAGACAGAGTTTACAATCAGCGTTAAAGAGTAATGGACAACCACATTTATTGCAATGTATGTTGCATTTTTAATTGAATCGTTGCTTCCTCGTTGTTCCACCCCGTAGTTGATTGTTGTACCACTTTGATGTCCCAGGATTGGAAAATTTTAAAAACTTTATTTTAGATACCCACTGAAAAACAATTACTCGTTTATTCCATTATCTGATCAATTAATATAATACTGGCACATGTTTTAAAAGTAAAAGTACTCAACATTTTTTTTTTTTTAAGTAAATAGTACTCAATTGATGGTTATTTAGTTTCACTTGCTGAATACACAGTTGGGTAACATTACATTATAAACACATTTTTCCACTGTGATCTTGACATTAAATTAATGAAATTCAGACTTGATCATTACGTCATTTCCTCAGCCGGGCTACACGTTTCTCGAGTGCATCGTCGCCGGCAACCATGCGATACAAACAAGACGGCAATTGCAAAGAAAACACGCGGTTGCACATGGTAAGTGTGATGAGACCGCGTCATGAAGGACGCGTCGATTAGATCTCGTCGTTATCATCCGGTGTATGACGTCACGGTCCTACCACGCCCTTGTCCAGGGAGCTGTCTTCACGTTATCGACACGCGTTTACAAAAAAAAAAAAAAAAAAACGGAAAAAATTACTTGAGTCTGTCAACACAACAATTACGACTGGGCTAGTCGACAATTAAATAAATTTAAATTTTAAAAAGTGAGCTAAAAAGTTAATCACTAATTATCTTCAATTAAACTATTTAAAATCGTGCAAAACATAGTGTTTAATTCAACGAGCATACACAGTCATCGTTTTTAAATAGTTGGAAAATAATTATTTTATAACGATGGTATCATTCTAAAATGTTACGCTTGGGAGTTAGCACGCCTGGTTGCAAACAAAAACAAAAGTGTACAAAGAGCAAATATAATTAACAAGATGTAAATATATTTACATATTGAGGCGTACTCAAGGTGAATCGTTAAAGATTACACTCGGCATGGAGCCTCTCTATACATTCCGATTGGTCACTACGAGGCCAGTGTGTTATATCTGTGCTTCAAAGGAAGAACGGATTGATGATTGTATGGTGATATTCGAAGAGTATGTTCCGTGTGAGACCAAGGGAAGGCTTCCACCAACAGCATCTCACCGAGTGAGTGAAAAGGCGAAATCTTGGGAGTATTATATAGGAATGGACGGAACGGAATATAGGAATGTAAAACTAGAATCGGAATCTTATGTGCATCGATAGAAATAGGATTACAAACGGACCGGCATAAAATTTTGTTCTTCATAGTGAACAAAGTATCCATTTATTTATACCCGTAATAATTAAATATAACTTATTATAGTAATGACAACAATATAGATTGCTATTTCTGCAGTAAGGTGGGGTCACATTGAGAATGAGCAGTGTCACATCACGGTCGAACAAGAGCATGTGTAGCATTCACGTTGTAGTTGTAACCTGTTCGTCGGGGACAGTTTTTATAAAGAGATCTCTATTCTCTTTTGATGGTCAAATGTTGCAATCATTGTGGGCGAAAACGTAAGTTTAAAATACATTTTTTCTCTTTATTATTTTCTCAATAATTTATTATAAGACTTATATCCGCCTTCTGATTAATGAATGGTAACCATCTAACCAGTGATTATAGTCTTAATCAGCAGATATTTATCAATTAAGAGAGATAGAACGTCAAAGTGACTTACACAAGTCTTTTCGTCGACCTTGGACAACCATTTAACTGACAGCTAATTACTTAATTATACATTAGTTATAGATGTGGTACTTCTAAACCTCAAAATACCACCTATAACATAATCAACGAGAGTCGAAAAAGCTAATGCCCCAATTGATCGATCAATGAAAAGTCCCGCTTTTAAATTACACAACATTGCGCTTTTCAGCTTCTTCAGTTAGTTTCTGAAAGTGTATGAAAAGAACTGAAAGTGCAAGATGATTTGGGAAAAAAACATAATAAATGAGCAGTTTGTGCTAGGGCAACATATTGTGGATTATGAGTGGTGTGGTTTACTCAAATACAACATTCGTATACGTGAAAAGGAAAATACATGTTATTCATTTATTGGCGATGTACAAGCTTTTGCTTTTTTTTAGAACATGGCATGCACGTATGCCACGAAATATCTTGACTGACGCTCATCATCTGAGAGATTGGAATAATCTTCATAACTAAATTGCAATTATTTGTACAGACTGTGAAGATGCGGACCACGTCCATCACTTATAATATATTTGGTGCAAGTGAAAAAACATTCATCAAAAAACACTTGGCTGCCCCCTGCATATTATGAAACATTCGTTCGCTGTTGTGAGGCATGTTGCTGTGTAAGGTTTTTTTTATGAGGGCCTATTATTAATTGGAAAATCTTCATTTGAATTTATATGATTTTGAGAATGTAAAAACGTTTTTAAAAAATACTTTGATTCCAATCCTGTAAAATAGCTCTACAAGATATCTAGTCTCTCCAAGAGAATCGATTAGATGTCTGTTTGTCTAGAATACTAATTCTTGGTTTACTTTTGGCAAGAATCGTCAGCATTTGTTTTTGTATTAAAATTAGGATTATATTTGTTAGTAAGATTTTAATTTTGAGTGTGCTAAGAGCATTGCATATTTAAATACCAATGTGATAAAAGCTAGTAAACACTAAGGTGTACTAATCTATGCTACACTCAGGCTATTATAAGGGTGAGTGAGTAGTATTAAAATAATTGAATCGACAATAGCATATAGGTTGAATTTAAGTTTTGACAAGAATCTACTCCGAAATACCATGTTTAATTAAGGCATTGTACATTTAAGATACAATGGCAAATAAATGACATAAATAGAACGTTGCGTCACGCCACGATTCACGGAAGTGTACAAACTTGTAATTGTATGACCAACATATGGTGTGTATAGATTTATGCTTTCATTGCATTAAGGCTGCACAGGAGTAGCTATAATATCGGCGCGATGCAGTGTCCCCGCATTTCAGTTGGAACTCGGCCCACAATTGTCATATCGGCATAATTTTTTTTTTACTCTTTTCACGATAAAATTTACTAGGACTTGTGTGATGTCGATTTTCGAAATTGTATATAAAATGGGCTTATAAAAAATTGCGAACTTGGACAATATTTTGAAAATTTACCTTCACTTTAGAGCTTTATAAAAAAATTACAAAACTTTTTATGGAAAATGTACATCACACAAGTTCTAATTTCAACATTTATCTTCAAAATAAAAAAAAAATTACCAAAATCGTGTGAGTAGTTACCGCTAAACTACTGAACTACGAATGCATGTTTTGCCGCTATTTAGGCCTTTTCAGCCCAGCAAGTGGCGCACTCTGGCGATACGACTTTTTGAGTGACAGGATGGTTATTTATGTTCGAAATACAATTTCATTGGCCACAGAGTAAAACTGTTCAGCTAATGCAGAACCACTCATGCAAATACAGTTTACTTTTTATG
>JAMZAV010015286.1:0-14567 GCA_024449915.1 Sweltsa coloradensis | reverse complement strand
CTTTTTAAAAAATTTTTTTTTTTTGAATTTTTCTCTTCCCTCTCGCCCCAAAACCACTTTATCATTATTCTTCCATGCCATACCCCAAACTTTCTTTTTGAAAATAATGAAAAACAATTAACAGTTAATTACATTTTTGTTGGGGAAACCACGAAAAAAATTTAAAAAAGCAATGGCATGGCAGGTTATTTATGTTCAGGTCACGTTTATTTTTTTTTGATTCTACATTCTACCATTGAGTTTGAAGAATATTCTAAATCAATAAATTCCACTGACTTCAGTTATGAAAAATGTAATTGGCAAAAAAACTGTAGGGTACTGAAATCAATGGTTGAAAATTAACATTTTATAAGCTTTTCAAATCAAATTTTACACCACTAAATAAGTTTTGAATTCACGATATATTTAGTCTTTGAGGGAAGCCCTGTTTTCGTTGTTCGTACAAATGGTAATTTTTGGGGTAAATAAATTTGGTGTTTATTAATTTTTTCTAATTTCGTTTTCATTTTCATTTGATATCCCAATCTCGATTTTGAATATTATTTACGATCAATTGACGAAAAAGATTAATTTCAGTGAGTCTTAACTAGAGACAATGATTAGTAGATTTTATGTTATTTTTTATGGCGTTTATATCAAAATACGTTAGCGATAACACGACATGGAATTGGAGTTGTCGAAGAAAAAGTAATTTTTAGATTCCCAAAAGCTCGTAATTTGACATTTTTCGGTCGACTTTTTAATTTTTAGTCACAATGTTGAGTTTTACCCATAAAAATTGCTACTCTAGTATGGCGAATTTTTGTTTTTTGTGGTTTAACGTAACCCTATGAAACGTTGATACAAAAAAAAGAGCTTGTATGATTATCTGTTTTTTTTTCGCGAATATAGTTTATTCTCTAAATGTTGCCTTGGGTCGCAACAGACACAGACAGGCTTGTTGCAAAACATCCATGCAACAGCCAAGCCTCCACAGAGGAGGTTTCTCCTACTGGGATGTTCACGCGGCTGTATCGTGACAAGTCGTCACCACATATAATATAATAGTAACGCGCCTACGGACAAGAATCTTAATAGAAACATGAAACGAAAACGCACTGTCCGTGTTCAACGCGAAGAATATTATTCAATCAGGTCGTCTTCTACGCATGAAAGTGACGTTGTTTGAGTTTGGACATGTTTGTGGCACGTGGCAAGTTTTGTGGAACCAATGTAATTTTACCCACTAAGCTGTCAGTAAAAGTATAGATCTACATATTTTTGACAGAATGTTTATATATTTTTCAACCTATAGAACTATGTTATTAAATAAATAAATAAATAAATAAATTTGTATTTAGAGTTTACCCACTCATAACTGATTTTCAGTGGTGGAAATTTATTTTCTGTCAAACCTAATTTTATAGTTATTCAAAATTTCCGTTATATGCAAATTAATGGGTGTTCGAAAGAAAAATTGTGAAGTACAAATTTACAAATAGTTCCTCACGTTATTCTCCCTATACAACTCAGAGAGAGAAATATAAATCCTAGGAATGTCCAAGATGTTTCTAACTTTAAACCTATAGGTTAACCATCAGGGCCGGTTTCTATTTCACAACGTCAAAGTTCGTCCTTGCACCCAGCAGGGTCACCAAGAGCATTCTGTATCTTCGTTGTTGATAGACAATGTCTAGACAAAAACTCATCTCAATCGGTTTTTCGTTTTTTATCGTGAGAAGTACGTGACACATAGCACAGACGGACCGGGGCGCATAGGCCCCAGCTCCGTGGGTGCAAGAGGGCCAAAGGGTGGCTGTGCACCCAAAACAAATAATCACAAATCAATGAAATCATCATCACAAACTGTAGTTTTCTGTGCATCCACACACATACGGAATTGAATGGTACATATGCAAGAGTATTTTTTCAATGTGGGCAAACAATTATTTTAGTATAGGGCTGATTCTAAATTACCGCAAGCCCCCCCCCCCCCCCCCCCCCAGTGCCAGTCACTGGCGGGGATATAATCTATCACTTATGTGACCCACTTCTTTTTGGTGGGTTTCCAGTTTTGACTGCACAAAAACTACATTATTTTGGTATTGCATTCAGCCCACAACTTTTTTCTAAAACGCACCAAACGCACTCTTAAAACCTGATTTTCAAAATCTTCACCTGTGGCGCTATTGTTGCCCCAGCAAACCCCCTCTGTGGTCCCCATATAATACCCCCGGGATATTAATTTCGCCTCACCAGAAAACTACCCCAGAGCCGCCAATGCTCTACCCCCCCCCCCCCCCGTATAGTTTGTCTAAGTTTTGAGCACCCACAGTCGTTCTGAAAAGTTGGCGCCCCTGGACGGACAGACGGAATCGTGATGCTTATGGTGGTTTCCACTCACTTGTAAAAAAACTTGTAATGTCTGCACATCTACCACCACGGACTTCAGTACGACCGGTACGACTATGAGGATGGGATTGCGTCAAGTAATTATTCAAGCATGAACGTCTATTTACCCTCTGTAATTTATTGCTTTACCTTATAATAGTAACTGTTGTAAACAGCGATCGTGCAATTTAACTCTTTCAGCTGCATACAGACAGAAGCGGATGGGAGGATAAATGAGAGTGACCTTACAATCGCAAACAAATTGATTTTCCACGATCGACCCTGAGCCGGAATGACTGAACGGCGCTGTGTATTACATCAGCAATATCAATGTGTTGGACGGGGAATTGTTGAGAATAGTTTTTATTTTAATAGTAAAACAAATTAAAATAAGTTTTTACTTCAATATCGACTTTTTTATCATTCTTCCAAAAGAGTAATGTACTACACAAAATCTTGAATATATTTTTTTTATTTCTTAATTTTTACATTTCCTCATTTTCAAACAAATCAACATTCCGATCAAGGGGAGGGGGGCTTTTAAAAACGATTAATGGGGCAGACTGTAAAATCGATTTCGGATTGTTTTTCATCGTTTCATAGGTAGATTGGTAACTAGACCTTCTTCCCATCGAAACCTTGGAATTAAAATGTTATTCAACAAATTGTCGGTTACGGCTATCGAAAATCTTCGAACTGTCGAATTCGCGCAACTCTTATTTGTGCGACGCAGGTCTGTTCACTTTAGATTAGAACTCTACTAATACCTTTTCCATGTAGCTAGACCTAGACTTTCTATTACCCGTAGATCTATCACCTTTCGTTTACCTTCATTTTATAATAATTTACCTAATTTACCAAAGTTCGACATATTCTCTGATTTTAATTCTTTTAAAAAATAAATCCGTGATTGGACTGCAGTTGAAGGTCATTAGCATTACCCCCTCTATTCTTTTAAACAATATTTCATTTTTAAACATTATTTACTCTTATGTTTTTGTTGCACTTATTATTTTGATTGATTTGTTTATTGTTCATCACCATGTAATTTGTTAATTTGTAGGTAATTTTAATTTTTACTTTATTTATTTATTTATTTTTTTATTTATTTATTTATTTATTTATTTTTTAGGATTGTCTACGTAAAATGGTACTAATGGTAAAATGGTTGCTGTATAGACTCTTATATCATTGAGTATATAAAAAGGTTCCATACTCCAAGCTTATATGAATGAATAAATAAATAAATAAATAAATAAATAAATAAATAAATAAAAGTTACGTAAAATGAAATGTAAAATATGATGGTCCAATTACATTTTTATCTGCAATACTCACTGCGTACATATATTAACTGATTAGAATCCACTGTACTATCTCGAATCTATTCTTTGTTTAGCCGTATGACACATATGTAGCGTAGCGTCATTGCCATTGTCATATCTTTGCTCAGATATAAAAACTATATCAGACAACTCGAAAACGTTGGGCTGCATAAAATAAAACACAATGCTCGTTGTAACATTCGTCTCGATAAGTGTTACGAGGTTTTCGTTGTTCACGATTTATTACAGAGTTGGTTGGTGCGAAAACCATTAATTTACTTTCTAATTGCTGATTTTTGTAGTTTTTCTTCTAGTGCAGCCTTCTGATCGTGTACGTGATGGAATAATAAATATCTGCGTGGTCGGTGTAACCAGCAAATTCTTTAGTTGGTTCTCTCGGAATCGTGTCCAGTTTGATTGATCGGTGTTTACAACTTAAATATTTCGGTCTCTATAGTTGGTCATTGTTCACTCGTCGATGGTGTCGACGCCTACAGGGTTGGCTTGGTATTCTTTAAATTTAATGTCCCCCACTGAAAATCAGTTGTGTGAAGATTTAAAATACGAATTTATTTATGTTTTATTTCATTTACAATTAGGGATGCACACGATAATCGGTATTATCGATTAGTAATCAATAATGGATATAATTTCGATGATCGATAATCAAAATTCATTATTGATAATCAAAATATCAAATAATTAGTCAATAGTGGCACGAACCAAAACTCTGAAGACGGAGATTATCTCACGTTGTGCCATGCACTGGCTGGGCTGATGGTGTCACACTCGAGATTTATGTTTGGAAATGAGCTATCAGTTGATAACGGAAGCCAAAACATGACATCGAAGATAGCGAGGCAGCAAACGGAACGTGATTGTATTGTTTTGACTTACATTGCCACACTTGAGGTGTCACTTATATGCATAGGAACAGGCTTTGTTGGTAGAGTAGAGTAGAGTAGAGTAGATCTTTATTCACTTTAGACTAATACATGGTACAAGTATACACCTCTTCGTGAAGAGGGAGTGAATAGTTCCTAAGGCTAAAACATGGTAAAAAATGAATAATAAAATAGAATGCATATTTCATGTGAATCAAGTTATATGTATATTACTAGTATGGTATACTAGTATTGAGAATTAAAGTTGTTTGAATAGATTAATTGAGTATTGAAATGAAAAAATGAAATGAGTAATTGGTTTGATATGATACAATACGATGTTATTTAGGATGAATAATAATATAAAACACTAGCATTTGATATGATATAATGATTATGAAATGGAATTAGTATTGTATTTAATATATACGTGTAGTAGTACGAATCTATAAGGGGCAGTTTGTAGTGGACATGGTAAATTTAAAAATTTACTAAATATAAAATGGATAATCAAATAAAATGTGTATTTTATGTTAATCAAGTAGTAATAATGTAATATGTAATATATGTAATATCGATATATCGATAACATCAATTCGATAATGACATAACCATATTGATAATCGATAATGAAAAAAGTATCGATGTGCAACCCTATTTACCATATACATTTCAAACTGTGCCTGTCTGACTGCTGTGTCTGTATATAGAGCAAATATTATTTTATTTTGATTTTACATCAGTTATTGTTGTGTCAATTATTGTGAATAGACCGACATCACCGACAGCTGCTGTAGTGACATAAATTTACCCATTCAGAAGATTTAACGTTAATAAAGACTAAATCTATGCTATCCAGTACGCGCATTCATATTCCTAAATCAATTCATTGATTTTGAATTAAAAATTAGTGAAATCATCCGAAATTTACTCCATTTTGGTCAACTTTTGGAATTTATTCCAAGTACACATATTTTTGTAACTCAAATTTGCATACTGGATATCAACGTTTAAATCAATGTGAACGCGTACAGGCAAATTTGGTTTTATCGTGAGACAAACGGTTTGGTGGGAATTTCCAGAATTGGAATCCATGTTTTGGATTTCCCATTTTTTTCACGTTTTGGACTTATGTCTCGCAATGGATCTTAAAGGCTTGATTTTTGCAATCAAGTGTGGATATCAATGTAAAAGTACTTTCTTAACAGTTAACATCATGCAAAATTTGTAATGATATTACCAACAGTTCAGCAGAAATCATCAACACCTGAGTGCGCGCATTAGAGTTGGGCCAAGCTCAGCGTCCCCTAAATCGTCAAAATAACCCCTAAGACATTCCCTGCCAATTTTCCTGGGCAGGATTTCTAACTAGACATCTAAATTACTTTTGTCAGTTGTAAGTTTGAAACCCACGGTCTCACTAATAGAGTATAGCACAACTGCACTGGGCCACCTCTAACGGTGCAACCCCCTTGTTTTGTCTGTTAGGTCTACCTCCACTAAGCTTCACCCATGTCCCTGATTGAGTTGATAGATACGCACCCACCGGCAGTCCTGACTTCTCTCCAAGGGTTTCCAAGTATACGGTGAAGTTGAGTTCTATACGATAGGATATATTTCTCCCTATCTATGCCTGGTACCCCTAATTATACCTTAGTTTCTAAGTATAAGCTGAAATTGAGTTCTATACGATCTAGGATATATTTCTCCCTACTATACCTGAAAGTCCCCTAATTATCCCCCCCCCCTCCTACAGTAAAGGGTATACATAGTTTTACTTATGCAGATGTGTCATCCAAAAAGTATGTATGGGACTCTTTCCTGGGTAAAGTACATGATTGTGTGAACAGTATAATATAATGAACGAGGGGTCTGGGGGAGGCCCCCCAGCTGTTGTGGATCCGGGGCGCACAACTCCGGATAATTTTTTGATTCTTTGAGTGATTGGAGTATTTTAACGAGTTTTTACTTTTTAGGCATGTTTTTTTTATAACATTTGTTGATGGTGACTGGTGATGATTGTATTCATTGCAAAAATATATTTGTTTTGTGTCTTGACTTGACATTGGATTTCCTCATTTGTACCAAGATATATTCACACCGTATCTGCGTATACCCCGAATTATTTTTTTTTTAGGTAGGGCCTGTACTGAGTGGTATATATTTCCTTTCGCGTACACCCCTACCCCCATTACACCCCTGGTTTACCCCTGTAGAGCCTACAGCTACAGCGATCATTCCCACTAAAAAGTGTTTTTCTTCTCCAACCCCCATCCATCAGTCCCACTTGGCTACCAACTCAACCGAATAACCACCGGACGAACCTACCATCCAACCAATCGATTGTTGCGTATTACAGACCTGAAAAGTAGGACTCCTATTTATAAAACGTGATAACCTATATTCCAATATAACCCACACCACTCCACACTCAACAGCTGGAACTGAATCCTCGAGATAGGGAGTTATTTCAGTTGGCACATTATCAACCGCGCGACCTCGGCGTTCTGAAATACACACACCTCGGTCAGATACTCGAGAAAGCCGTCTAGGAATCATATTTTAAGACTATAAGCAAGGCCAGGCTGATTAGTAAAATTCTTCTGCGTAGCTGATAAGCCTTGAACTTGTGAGTTTATTATTCATCGGCAATGTTTGTGGTACTCGATCAGTTCGCATCGACAAGGACGAACCGCCACGTGTAAATACGAAAGAGGCGAGGCTGGTATGACCAAAACAACTGAAGGGAGAGCGTTCACCACCTGCGTTTTAGTCAATTTTCTGTTTGCTCGGCTGAATGACATCATAGTTGTTAGAAATTTTGAACATATCTCAAGAAAGTGGAAATAAAGGTTTCTATAGTAACACATTCCTAAAATTTGTTTTGAAATAATTTATAAAGAATAAATTAGATTTCACCCAATTTCAATTTTGTTAAAAAGTCCAAAATTGACTATATTCGTGAATTTTTTCTGGCTGATCAAGTCAAAAATTTTTAAAATCTATGACTGTAAGAACGTCCATGTATGCTTTATTGACAAGTTTGCAAAATTGTATATACGTAGGATGCTTTTTGGCCGAGCAAACCGCTATTTACTGTCAAAAGGGTGGTGAACCCTCTTAGTGAATGGTTTGCTAATATTTGAACTAGTACACAACAATCTTATTTGACAACACACCCTACAATAACAATACAATCACCTTAGAAGTGTGTTAATTTAACGATTTCGTTATAAATTTTTTGAATATTATGTACTCTAAGATGGTGTAGCAATTTATTTATTTTATTTATTTATTTATTTATTTATTTATTTATTTATTTATATAAGTGCGAGTGAACTTGAAGAGGACATGACAGGCCTGGCAAGCCGATGTTTACAACTCATATAGTGCCCTAGAAAACTGGTGGCTATAGCCACCCCCTGACCTAACTCAAGTTGGAAACATGAGTCAGATAGATATATAATTAATTTTTGTATTTATTTTTGTATTTATTTATTTATTGATTTATTGATTTATTTAGTTATTTATTTAACGTCGATCCTATTCAGATAAAAACTGATTTACAAAGGAGGGTCCTCGTTTAATAAATAAACAAATAAAATATATATAATCTTCTCGTTCTCACAATAAAACAAAATAAAATTTGAAAACAGATGCAAACTTTCTTGCTTTTGTTATAAATTAGTCGAACATTTGCAATATTCTTTCAAATTGTTTTTTTAATCATGTTTTGAGCGATAAAAAGTCCGTGCTATTTTACTTTAAACACACACCACAAGCACAACACACGTGCTAAACAAATGGCTGCGATAAATGCACTGCGTAGAAAGTTGTTGGACCTTGATTGTGTAAGTTTTCAAATTGTATAATATCTTTGTTGTGCTTCGTGCGATTTTATATCCGCGGTGCAGAATCACTTATCTCGACGCAAGATATATTTTGAGTCGTAATTGCTCACTTTGTTATGTGTGGTTGATATGCATGGGATCGATGTGGAATGATCGACACATCGTTACATTTACATCGATTCTTGCTGTCAGCAGTTTACCAAGCTACTTAGTTTACTACTAATAAATAAATAAATAAATAAATAAATAAATAAATAAATAAATAAATAAAAGCTGTTTAAATAATTCGGTGTTTTCTTCAGCGAATGTTTCTTTATTCCCCAATTGTTGTTTGTGATTTTTATCAATCCTTATAATTATTCGTTTGACTGGAATCGTTATCGTAATGAATATATATATATATATATATATTTCCTTTCAAATCGTTAATATTATTTTAAATTTGTTATCATAATGTGTTATACATGTTCGTATACTATTATTTTCAAATTTCATGTATGTACTTAGTTGTATTATTGTCTTCCTTTGTAAATTAGTTTCCATCTGAATTAAATAAACGATTATTTCAAATATTTTTGTTTATGCCGACTCATATTATTATAAACGATGCAATTCTCTTGAAATGTGAATCAATTATTATTTGTGCCCACGCTAAACCACTGTTACAGTAGCAGACCTGATTCCGTGGAGAGTATTATTAAATTCATCATGCTCATCTTTGCTCCAAAGTCATTTAGCCTACTCGTATTTTAATTAACAATATTGATAGTTGGAAGTTGGAAGTACATTTCAGAATAAGAAGCGCAGATTAGCTCTGTAGCATCTGCATTAGACGCAGTCACGCAGGAATGATAACACGTCACACTGTACAGTGTACACCCTCTTACAGAAGTAAATCAAGGTAGGCACCTTGATTTACTTATGGTAGATAGCGTACTAGATGTTCGCGATTATGGCGCTGGTTCAAAGTGTAAGATACTACGAGGACGTGGGTTCGATTCCCACATAAGACATGTTATTTTGTAATCGTCCTTCATAGTCATCCATCAGCACTCATCGTCTCGAATAGCCTTAGTGCCTTAATATAGATAGACGTTAACCAACAAAAATTATAATCGTGTCCTACCTACAGGTTGTATTTTTTAAGGCACTTCACCAGTATGTCGTCAATAACACACGCAACGCTGTCCTGGTACTTGACATAGCTTTCCCATCCTTCAACCCACTGCATTGCCGACCTGTTCTACATATCCCAGCATCAGCCCCCCTGAATATTCCACTTTCTCTTCAAATTATTTTGAGTTGATATTCAATCACATGTCATCACCCATCACCTTGTACTAATAATCGACCCAAACTTTTAATTACCGTACACTTATCTTAAATTATTTCTTCGATTGTGAGTGTGACATTAATGTTTGGGTCATGAACGGTATTCAAACTAGCAGTCAAGACAAAGAACAGCAAAGAAAAAAGGAAAAAAGGAAAACAAATTTGGGGCCACAGAAAAGAAGTACAGCAAATATCTGTCTTGAATAATGTACACTCTGATCAAAAAATGTTCCCATTTCGTCAAATAATAACCTAATTTCTGCTTCCTTACTCATGCATTTTAATACGTAAATGTATCTCAATCACAAATATCCCCCCCCCCCCTCCTCCCCATCATACACTGCAATTCACCCACAAACATGTACACACTACTTATGTTCCATACTTTTAACCAAATGTCTAAAACTAGCGTCAGACATGTTAAATACAAAGTAAATATGTCTAGTAAATGCTAACTATATCGTCAAGCCTCAAGAGGCCAGACAGGATTACTTAGAATTATTTGCGTCACTGCATTATTATCAGTTAATCACTTATGGTTAATCAATCACTTTTATTTAATCTTAATTGAAGGTCACAAGGTTAGGTGGAAGAGCGAATGTTTTCGAACCTATCGTCATGTTGTAAATGTAGGCCAGTGTATTATTATATTTTACTGTAACTTATTACTATTATTGTTGTTACTATGAAGTGTTATTTTAATCTTGTGGGTGGAGCTAGGACCACTACTATAACCACAGTAACAGTACAAGGAAATGTAAATACCCATTCCCGAGTTCGAATCACGAGAACGTATAGGAGCACGTTTAACATTCCTATATGGTAATTTAATATAATTATGTATCTTGCAATCTTTATAATAATAGGTAAAGAAAATATGCGCGAATGCAATCATTATTATTAATTATAATTGAATTAAATGTGATTTCGATGCTTATGCCTCAACGCGTCAGTTCAGTACAAACCTTGCCTTGTAGGCCTTAGAAAAGGGGGAAGCCTGGAAAGGGTGCAATGCTGCCCCCCTCTTCAGGTGTTAATAGGATAAAAAAGTTAGGACATGAGGATGCCCGGGGCTGTTTAAGAACCAACCCCTGCATTGCTTTAAGCTAAAACCTGGGATAAAACCTTAGTCGGGTTTTCCCGGCTAGACGGGTTTCAATCCGGAACCCCCGAATCAAGTCACTCGCCCCACCTCCATGGGTTTTTTATTTATTTTATTTTCTTCCTTTGGTCAGATCAAGACCCAAAATTAGAAACGTCAAAATGGAATAAATTAGATTAAATAAAAAAATTTAAAAATTAAATATATTAATAAATTTATAATTTTATTTCGCTGTGTTCGTTTAAATTTTAATCCTGACGTTTCAAATACAAAAACAAAAATAAAATTTTATTTTTTGTTCTCTGAAAGCAAAATTTTTTAAAATGCCAACATTGAAAAAAAAATAGACTTTTAATTTAAATGAAAAAAAAATTTAAAAACAAAAAAAATATGTTTTGGATTTTGAGTGAGAACAAATTTTGCAACCTTTTTTCTCTGTGTTATTCATTAATTCGCTTACTTTGCAGACGCACTTTTCAGAGGCCCTTTAAACCGGTTCAATCAGGTCACAGACAGACATGGTTTTTGCATACTTTTTCAAACAGACGTAAAAGCCGTTCAAATAACGATAAAAACCGTACTAATTAATGAAAATCTTTGTACTATAAGAAAAAACATTCATTAAAATGTCATTAGTCAACTTAAAAATGGCAACGAAATTGCGCTGCAAATTAATTTTATTTTTAAGACTGGTGACCTCTACAAAACCCGTTTCAAACTATTGAAATAATATTATGTAGATTTTCCCAGTGGTTGCCCCCCCCCCCCCCCTCCCCCCCCAAACAAAAATGCACTTTTTTTACCTCAAACCCCACAAAATGTAACCGATAGCGGGAAAGATAAGAAACCGACCGAAAGAAAATATCGGATGTTCTTTGTTGTTGGTCGAGTATAGCCCGAGAGTTTGCGACATTAAAAAACCCTAATGCGAAGGTTGTAGTTTTGCAACATCGACATGTAAAAGGGTCGGAGGTGGGGGTCCGAAAACCGCACAGCGCAGACCGTCGGAGAGCGGAGGGTATAAAGGGCAACCCAGACACGCCACGTAATTGACCCAAAGGGTCTTTGACCAAATAAGAAGACGAATAAAAACATTTTTGGCTTTATTTGGGCATAAGTGCCCTTTCTTTTTGTCTTTGAGGAAATGATATGCCTTTTTTGACTGGTTTTGATTTTTTCGCTACGATTTAGTGTCTGGATTGTCTGCGAATTTTATAGAAATTCTGTAAATTGTTCTTTTTTCGTATATCGATTCCGAGTTTATTTGATTAAAAAAGAAAAAATGATAAAAAAAGTTCGAAAAAACTTGATTTGGAAAATAAAAACTCAAGAGGGGGACTTTGGGCGTAATTCCCCAAAGTTTTCTTTTACAAAATCTTTAAAATATAATCAATTTTTCTGAAGTCTGATTGCTAATTTTTGAAACATTATAATATTAATTAAACGTCAATTTGATAAAGCTAGAAAAAACATTTGAAAAAAACGTCGATTTGAAAAAACCAAAATTCTTGTGTAAAGGTATGTAACCTTCAATCAAGCAAAAATTTTTTGAAAAGATTATTGAAAAAAAAAAGGTACAAGCTCTGACTGAAAATAAAATGGCCCCATCAAAAAGATACACTCGTTTTCACACGATGACTGTTTAAAATGTCCGATAACGTATATTTTTTTAAAAGAGTCAAATGACTGTTGTTTTTTGTTTTTAAATAATATGAAAATTTTTAATTTATCTTTTTATTATAAGTAATATCTTCATTCTTACTAGTTAATTTAAATTTTAACCGAGATGGAACGGATTTTTTGTAAGTCGTGATTTTACCTGCACTCTGCCCTTTTTAAAAACGTAAGTCTGTATTTTTTATCTTTTGGGAAAAAAAACAAAAAAAGTAGATCAAGGTTTAAAAAAATTGTTTTGGGGAAATCATTTGATTTTTTTTTCTCCGCGGGTGTACGTTTAATTTATTAATTAAAATTTTTAAGACCGAGTTTTACGACGCATGGGATTTCTTTTGAGCACTTTCTACAACGCACGTTACCCACATTAATAATTAATAATGCTTGAGACGAAAAGCTCAAAGGTTTTTGCACGCGTTTTTTTTAAACTCCCGGGCAAAGGCAAGCGTTTTTACAGGATTCAGAAATAGTTTTTTGTAATCCACAACAAAAGCAAAAACGAGTACCGCCATCATCGAGCGAGCGGAGGCGGAAGTTGTTTTTGTTTTTTTTAGGAGGCGGTGCATTTTTTTGGGAAATTCAGTTTGAACATGCAGCAACTTTCTTTGCTTTCTCATATTTTTTAATTAAAGTTTTTATAACAACCATAAAGGTTGAATTTTTCCCAACTGTGATTATGATTTTGGAAATTTTTTTTCTTTCTAAAAGATTCTTTTGAGGGTTTTTACAAGAAGGTTGGGTTTTTGGTGGTGTCACGTGCATAACCTCAATATAGGGCTACGCCCAAACAGCTTCCCCAAGATTCAGATCTTACGGTTACATGGTAAGTTTTAAACCTTGCGTTAGCTACTACTCTTGGGCAAGACCTAGAAACGGGCTCTTTAATACTGGTGGGAAATAACACCAATGTTTAGGGCCCACATGGGTGGGCTTGCCCTAGCGGTAGGCTAGGCCTAGGCCTACTTCTGTCGTTGGTATGGGCCAACTCTGTTACAAGGGGAAAAGCATAGGTTAGGTGGGGGGGCGCCAAGCGCGTATGTTTAGTAATAATAATAATAATGATAATAATATACGTAATAACTACCCGTTTCGCCCCCCCACCCGCGACCCAAGCTTTCCCCCTGAAACAAAACCCAAAAAAACGACCAAAACACCTTATGGGTACTCTTCGGGTGGTATGCCCCCAATTTACAAAACTACGCCCAAATGGGGTAGTACTAACCTTTTCACTAAAAACTCCACCCCTACAAAACCTTTAACGTTTCTAATTTTAAATATAAAACACTTTCAGAGGGGAAAAGTCTTTCGTTTGAAAAGCGACGTTAAAGGTTTAAAATTTTTTTTTAATGGAAAAAAAAAGTGTTGAAAAATTGGGCATCCATCCGAAAAAGTACCCCTTATGGCCCAGGCCCAGGCCTAGCCTAACTAGGCCCCAAACCCCATCCGATTAGGGCCCAATTCCGGAAAAATGAAGATTAAATTAAACGCCCTTCAAAGGTTTATCCCGACAGGGAAAAAGAAGGGAAGGAGATGAAGTAAGAAGAAAGGGCCCTTTCTCGGTAAGGGAGCGATAGAGATTGCTGACAAGAATTACTCGCCACGTGATTTACAGCCTTTTCGTGTGGGTATAAGTAACATAATGGGGCTCTTGGAAGTGTAGGCAAACACTAGGCCCTAGAGCCACATCTGTGCTAACGCTAGCCTATAGACAGAGCACTCCCGTGTCCCGTTAGCCTACCTATTTTCAAATTGTATTGTAGGCCTATCTTCATCCTCTGCTATTGACTCATTAGTCTGTGGCAGGTTTCTTCTTCCTTTTCCACTCCTCTATAACCCTCAACTTCCATAATCCCTCACTCTCACTTTATGTCCATGCACCAATGCACAAGTTCCTCTCGCAATCTCTATCCCTCCCTTACTGAGTTGGCCTACTAGTACTTTGTACTGAAACTTGTTTGGTTGGGGACTTAAGGGGGTCCAAAATAAAATCATCTTTTTTTTTGCTGTTTTAGGCCTAGTAACAAAAAAA
>JAMZAV010015285.1:0-12038 GCA_024449915.1 Sweltsa coloradensis | reverse complement strand
ACTTCATTTGCAGTAGTAGCACTAGGTGTCGATTAAAATCGGTAATTCTAAGGTTTTGTCCTGAGGTTCAGGTAGTGACTCTCTGGTGACGATTAACAGCAATGACAAGGTAATTTCTAAGGTTTTGTGTCCTGAGGTTCAGGGTAGTGACTCTCTGGTGACGATTAACAGCAATGACAAGGTAATTTCTAAGGTTTTATGTCCTGAGGTTCAGGGTAGTGACTCTCTGGTGACGATTAACAGCAATGACAAGGTTATTTCTAAGGTTTTATGTCCTGAGGTTCAGGGTAGTGACTCTCTGGTGACAATTAACAGCAATGACAAGGTAATTTCTAAGGTTTTGTGTCCAGTGGTTAAGGGTAGTGCAAGCACCAAACTTCTGTAAAAACTAATTTTTTAAATTCTCGTATTCTAGGCCTATATAATCATAATGTAGGCCTAATTTTGATAGTTTCACATTTAAATTGATAATTTCAAAATATTTTAAAGAGTTACATGTATTATTTTATGTATATTGTATATTTTAGGGTCAAGCGAGTAAAAATGATACAGAAAACTACACTTTGCTATGTGCAGCTTAATTAGATCTGCTTATGATAAAAAAGTATATTCTTATGACATGAAAATTTGATTCTAAATTCAACCGGACAATTTATTTTTAGTTTTTATAGCCATTTACATATTTAAATAAATAAAATGTGTGTATCATTTTTACCCAGCACTTTGGGCAAAAATGATACACGTGTGTTTAAAAATGATACACTGTGTTTTAAGCCCTTAAAAACATAGCTAGAGGTTAGGAAGAGGGAAAATAATGATACACATGGATAATTTGATTAACAATCTACAAAATAGTCATACCGATGTCATTTTTAAATGTTGTTTTTCATTTTTGAACGGAACCATTGTATCCTGGGAAACTGGCCTAGGCCTAGGCCTCCAAGACCTGGCTGCAGACCTTTGATTTGACCTGAGCTCAAAATAAGGCCATCATAATCTTAAGAAGCTTAAAATATTTAAATGGTACTATTCACAATTAATTTAATCCACAAAAAGAGTCTTTAAATTCACCTTGAAAATTGTTTGAGCTGAATTAACATGTGTTTTGGTCAGACATTTACCATATCATTTTTACCCCAAAGAGTGTATCATTTTTGTACCTCAACTTTCAGCTTCAATTCCTGCCACATGGCTCTAGGTAGCAGCACTCTGCAGTGCTTTCTTAGTAAAGTGCAGCACTGACAATGATTGGAAACAGAGAGTGGTAAATTTGAATGAGTAGTGGCAGAGATTTCATTGAAAGTGTAAGCATCCGTGTACAAAGTTTTTGGCAAGTTTTACAGGCACATTTCAATCAATTATTTCAAGTTTATTGCCATCTACTAACATAGCTATAATTAATGTAATATTTAAGACTAAATAATGAGTTATTATTACCAAAAGAAAAAAATGAAAAAAGTTAATAAATACTTATCAAAATGCCACTGTATCATTTTTGCCCAATATTTTTGGTGTATCATTTTTACCTCACGTGACCCTATGTCAATTCGTTTATGTTTTCTATCCATTAGGCTATGCTACGATTTGCACTTGTGGAGTATTTGTACTCTGTTGTAATATGCATGATAATAAATAAATACAAAGTGTGCGGGACATTTTCAAAACTTTTTAAAGCTGCCTGGACAAACCTCAAAAAACAGGTAATTCTTCGCCAGCTAAAAGAGTGTTGTGTTATTGTTGTTCTGGTCCTGCATTTATGTTATTGAGCGAGCGTCTCCACTTGACTCTTATGACTCGAATGTCTGTTTTTTTTGTTGTTTTTTTCTGTTACTGCTTTGGTACAGGTCGCACCGTTTCTCTGATCGACCTGAAATTTTGCACACATGTACATACCACCTATGCGGGTTGCTGTATAGTTTTTGAACAAAATCTGATCGTTGGTTATATATATAAAAGTAAAGAAATATATATAGAAATGTTCTGATCGTTATGAAATTTTTGCAGGGTCAATAAGTACAACATTCTCTTATATTTTACAAATTTTCGCTAAATTGGTCAAGACCTTAAAGACTTATTGGTAATGCATAATTTGAAAAATGATGTTAAAAAATCAAGGAGGCAGTGAAGATTAAGTTTTTGTCTTCAAGTATCCTCGAAGTCAGGTCGTGACTGTGAGATGATGCAGAATGCTCGAGTCTTTGTGGATGATGATTCCCCAAATGCTGGAGCGCAACCATTGTCCCTGCCTTCGGAGTCAACTCGAGTCTCGGTGGACGATTACCCAACTGCTGAAGCGCAACTATCGTCCCTGCCCTCGAAGTCAAATCGTGACTGTGAGATGTTTCAGAGTGGTGAGTGTAGGAGGTCTTCTCACACTATGGCAACTCGAAGTCGAACAGATAGAATGAATGTGCAAGATGCTAAGGACCTGAAGAAATGTACCTACCATCAACTAGTAAGATCCCTCTTATCCGATCTCCTCTTATCCGATGTACCGTGTTAACCGAGCCGCCCCAAAAAAAATAAATAAATAAATAAAATAAAGTTTTAAATAGGCTACGTAAATAAAACATAAAAATAATTACAGACGCCGCGCCGCACTTTTTTAAATGTACTCGCATACATTTGTAGGCATGCCTTACGAGTAGGGATGACATCGGGTACCCGGTTCCAGAAATTACCCGGAGCCGATTTTAAGATCCGGGTATATTTCGCGGACGTTTTTAGGCTAATTCACCAGTTTACATTACGCGCTACGTGGTTGCGGTCTTTCCCGCGGAGCGTGCCCGCTGCCTAAAGAGTAATTGGAGTTGACGACAGAGCGCGTTGTAAGCTATCACGTGCTTCCGTCCGTCTCGGCGAGTCGCGCCCATGCCACGAGTGAGTGCAAGAGAGAAAGATGCGGCAATAAATCTTGGACACTGCCGTCTGCGCAGTACGAGATGCGCGTACGATCCAACCAACTCACACTCACAGCTGACTGACAAAGATGGTTGGGTGTAGAAGTAGAATTCGCAATGCAATCATCTTTCAACCGATTCACGAAATTCGTTATCACGACGCATAGGATTGTTATTCCTGGGCTTATGTTCTTTCTTTCCCAGGCTTATCTTGCGACGAGAGCTTCAGCGCGGGATATAGTAGTGAGAGGTTTTCCCACATGAGAAAGAGAGCTAGGCCTAGGCAGGCCTAGGCCTATGTTTGCATTGTAGGCCTAGCCTAGGCCTACTGCGTCGAGTTTAGGCCTAGTGTTGGCGCAAGGGCGAGGATGTACACGCGACCTAGAGTTCTGACTTAGAAAGTTCTAGAACTGCCCTAGGTAATGAGGGGAAGGAGTGGACTGTATATATGGAAATATGTTATATAGGTTAGATATAACACGAGGGATAGTGCCGTAAGCAGAGCTATTATCACATACCTGGTTGGACGTGTTGTTGGTGGACGTACTGACGACGTGTAGACGGGCTGGCAATGGACGGAGCAGGCGAGAGGACACGGCAGTGGCGCGGAGATAGGCACTAAATGTTAGAACTTAAGACTAAAAACGTACGAGAGTAATGTTATTATAATAGAATATAAATAAACACCCGTGAGTTTGCCCAGAGAGAGGCGAGAAGTTATGAGAGAGTACACACGTAGTTTAACGTGGCGAGGAGGTTACACGCACACACTTGATGTAATGCGCGTGGAGGTTACTGTACTTGCACACTGCACACAGTTCTACACGTGGCGATGGTAACTGCAGTCGCAAAATCTCGGTGCGGACGGAGATTCTCAGTCAGCACTTTGTGTATAATAGATGCGTAGTGACACCTGTTGAGGATTAGGTGAACTATGAGGAAGGAGAGAGAGGGATATTTGAATCGGCGTTACCATACCGGCCACCAAAATGAAGTGACATTTTTCATGGCTAATGTGACGTAAAGCAAAGAGAAGAGACAAAGAGGTTGCTTAAAAAGCAAGATAGTCAGACGAGAAAAGAGCAAATGAGAGTTCTTAGCAGAATTGCTATGAGAACTAAAAATACAAGAAAACTGTACAAGAGGGGTGCTGTGCTTTTATGCAACAGGGAGGGTGATGAGCTTGTTGACGGGTCTAGTATACGAGCCTGATGAGGTGCGTATAGAGGCGACACGAACAATGCCATCACGACCAGGGTGCAGATTGGTGATGCGCCCTATTGGCCAATTGAGGGGAGTGCTTGAAGCTTCAAGCACGAAAACCACATCTCCGATTTGGAGGTTCGGGTGGTTCCTGGTCCATTTTCCGCGCTGCATCTGGGTATGTAGATACTCGCGGGACCAACGGGTCCAGAACGCTTGATGGAGCTGTCTCACGCGGTGCCAGCGTGACAGATGCGAGGCGTTATCCGGCTCGATGCGTTCGGGGCGGTGGCAAGTAATGGTGCACCGGTCAGAAAGTGACCTGGACTCAGATAGTCGGGTCCATCAGCTGGGTCTTGAGGCGTAGCACATAGAGGGCGGCTGTTCAAAACAGCCTCTATGCGTGAGAATAGAGTGGCATATTCTTCATGCGTGTGAGGAGTGTCAGAGATGAGGCGACGAAGAAGAGATTTAGCTGATTTCACACCTGCTTTCCCAGATGCCGCCAAGTGGGGTGCATATGGAGGATTGAAGTGCCATTGGATTTCACGGCTTGCTAGAGAGTCAGAGATCGAGGTTTCAGACTTGGCGAGGAAATCTTGCACTTCACGAATGTGACGAGCAGCACCCACGTAGTTTGCGTCCACAGTCAGAGTAGATGTGGGCTGGTAGACCTCTACGCGAGATGAACCTATCCATGGTGGCTAAGAAGGCCTCTGTGTAGAGCTCAGAAACCATTTCCAGATGTACAGCTTTGGTAGCCATGCATACGAACAAGCAAGGTAGCCCTTCGTACTTGGAGCGTTTCTGCGGTTGCTAGTTTTCACTGAGAAAGGTCCAGCATAATCAGTGCCCGTGTGCATGAAGGCACGTGAGGGTTGTACGCGAACTGCTGGGAGGTCAGCCATTTTGGGTTGTAGAGGCTTTGCACGAAACTTGTGGCAAGTGAGACATCTATGGATGCGCTGTCTGAGCAGACCGCGGAGAGATACGATCCAATAGCGTTCTTGAATCAGCGACTGCACGGTCCGAGGTCCGGAATGGAGTGAAATCTTGTGAAACGAGTCACAGATGAGAGCTGAGAGATGAGCTTGCTTGGGGAGAAGAATCGGTGAGCGTGATTCTTCTGGCAGCAGAGAGTGGCGGAGCCTACCGGCCACCCTGAGGAGCCCTGTTGCGTCGATGATTGGGCTCAGGGACGCGAGACTAGACGATCCAGCTTGATTGCGGGACAATCTGCGGAGCTCATCTGCGTAGTAGTGTTGTTGAGTTACCTTAATCAACAGATTAAGAGCGTCCTGCAACTCAGACGGCTGCAGAGGTCCTGAGGGAGGTTCAGCATTAGTGCGTTTGGCCAGCAGGAGTCGAGTGAATCGTATGACTTGACCAAATACACGCTGAGCGCGGAGCAGTGTCGAGAACTTCTCCAGACACGTGAGCAGAGGATCTGGTGCGACTTGCGCAACGAGAGTGGTGGCTGAAGTCTTCACTTCGGGCAAATCGAGGTGAGCGTTGGGAGCGAGACCCGAGGGCCACATTTCTGCTGGTGAGCGCAGGAATGGAGGTCCAGCCAACCACAGAGGATGATGCATCAGTTCAGAGGGTAGAAGACCGCGAGACGCGCAGTCTGCAGGGTTTTCTTCTGATGTAACGTGAGCCCAGTCGGTAGGGCTTGAGGTCTCCAAAACTTCAACCACACGGTTTGCAACGAAAGTTTTGAGGCGATGAGGCGGAGTAGCTAACCAGGCCAGAACGATCATCGAGTCCGTGTATAGAGTCACGGATTCCAGAGGGAGAGCCTTGAGAGAAGGCAAGATCGTCTGAACGAGCCGAGATAGCAAGAGCGCAGATGACAATTCAAGCTTGGGTATTGTCAGTGCTTTCAGTGGTGAGACCTTACTTCTTGCGCGCAGTAGAGTAGTGTGAGAGGTGGATCCGCGTTGCGTGTGCAGATAGAGAACTGCGGCAAAACCCTTTTCTGAGGCATCACAGAAGCCAACCAGCCTGTGGACACCACGAATGTCTGGGAAAGCTCGTGGTATGCGAAACGAGGAGAGCTGAGGTACGTCGGCGACTGCGGACAACCAACTTTGAGTGAGCTGGTCAGGGAGTGGGTCATCCCATTGTAGAGGGAGTAACCAGAGTTGCTGCAGAAATATCTTCATCCAGCACACGAAGGGGGTGAGGAATCCGAGCGGATCGAAGATCTTGGCTATGTAGGAGAGAGTCGTGCGCTTAGTGACAGATCCAGTGAAAGCTTCAGTATGAAACGAGAAGCAGTCTGAGCGAGGATCCCACAACAGCCCAAGAATCTTGATTCCTTGTTCCTCATTTGAGAACACAAGAGGCGTTTCTAGATGCTCGTGCGGAAGCGTGGACAGAGCTTTCGGAACATTGCTTGACCATTTTCTGAATTCGAAACCTCCGAGGGCAGTGAGGGCTTGCAATTCAGATTGCAAGGAGCGAGCCTGAGCGAGATCACTTGCGCCAGAGACAAGATCGTCGATGTAACATCTGATGCTTGATAGCTTGAGCTGCAAGCGGTAGCGATCTCCTTCGTCAATCACCAGTTGAGAGAGCACTCGTTGTGCTAAGAACGCAGAGGGTGTGAGGCGTACGTGACTGTGTTGAGCTCATACTCAACGACAGGAGAGTCAGGTGATGGACGCCAGAAGATGTGTTGATGAATGCGATCTTCAGGATGAACGAGAATCTGACGGTACATTTGTCGCAGGTCAGCGCAAATGGCCACACGTGGGTCCTGAACTTTGTCAGAATGGAGGGAAGGTCAGCTTGAAGCTTCGGTCCGCTGAGGAGGTTGTGGTTGAGAGAGACACCATTCTTGTCTTGATATGAAGCATTGAGACGACACGGAGCTTTGTACTCGAACTGGTGAGCTTGTGCACACAGTGATGAGGGATCACGTAACCAGCAGCTGAAGAGCAGGCTGCATGTGCTCAGCGCTGATGTAGTCCTTCATAAGAGGTGATATGTTTCATGATGCTCGGGGTTGCGCCTGAGACGGCGCTCTAAGCTCAAATAACTTTGGTAAGCGGCGGTGCGGTTCGAGCATAAAGGTGAAACTGATGGCTTGAACTGAAGCGAGACAGAGTAGCGTCCGTTCACATCGCGCTTATGGGAAGACACGAAATGATCTTCACATAACTGGTCTTCTGGATCCTTGTGTTGGTGACGAGAGATTTCCTCGACTACCAGAAGAGGCGCAGAGTTCGGTCTAAGCCCGAGGAACTCGCGAGCAAAGACAGCGGTGCGTGAGAGGCAGTGTCCGATGCTTGAATCGGACCTAATACCACCCAGCCAAACGCAGTATTCAGAGCTGAAGGATTGCGTTTGATTATTACATCCCCATTTCCGGGAACAACGTCGAGGTAGAGATCAGCTCCTATTAAGAAGTCAATCTCGTCTGAGAGGTGAAACTTGTCATCGGCTAGAGAGAGACCTCGATATTTCTCGAAGACTTCTAGAGGAAGCGATTTCGCTGGCATGTGTCCAGTGATGGTTGACAGAACCAGAGCTTCAACGCCGAAGATACGTTGAGGTTTGAAACGAGAGGCTAAGTCACAATGGACAACACCATGCACTAGTGCGGACGCGTGCCCAATACCGGACAATTCCACGATGCTGGATTGCATTTTCAAGCCTAGGCGACTTGCGAGAGAAAGTGTTATTGCTGACACTTGCGAGCCTGAGTCGAGGACCGCGCGAAAAGGTTGAAAGGTACCCGACTGGTCTCGGATAAGTCCTCGTATAGTCCCGAGAATGGTAGTGCGCTTGAGTGGCCGACTGACTTGGAGTTCACAAGCCAGTGCGAGCCCCACTGTAGGTTTGTTGTCCTGCAGTGGTCGAGGATCAGCTGAGCTGCTGACTGAGGAGGGGGGCGTGCTTGCTGAGTGTAGCAGCGAGTGATGCTGCTTACTATGACATGTACGGCAAGTACTTTTTGAAAGGCAGTCTTTCTTCGTGTGATTCCCAAGACAGTTGAAGCAGCGCTTTAGATTGCGCAGAGTGTTGTATTTCTCGTCGACGGACAGCTTGAGGAATCTGGGACAGCTGTAGAGAGTGTGATCGCCGTCACAAGCTGGACACGAGCGCGAAGCTGAGCGACTTAAGACGGGCGATCTCGGCTGTGTGCGCCAGGACTGCGTGGCAGGAGACGGTTTTGCGACGAGCAATGAATTAATTTTCCGAGCTGGAGTGAATGGGTTCGAGGCGTTGGTAGGCTTGAGCTTGGTAGAACTTGCAGTAGATGGATGATCTAAGCCACAAAGCTCCAGGGTGCGACTTTGCTCCTCGATAAAACCGATTAGTTGGTCATAAGTGGGCGTTTCATGAGAAGAACACTTAGATTCGAATTGCCTACGTGTATGCGGATCAAGGTGCGACAGCGTGAGCGATAGGAGCAGAAAATCAGCCAAATCGCCGATTTCTAAACCTTTGAGAGCGTCCACAGAGCTTCTATGGACATTGAGGAACTGCTGAAGTGAGGCATGGTTACCTGACTTCAGAGGTGCGAATTCCAGCACTTGCTGTACATACATGGCAGCAAGTAGCCGTTGATTTTGATACCGATTTATCAAAGCCTTGTACGCGAGAACATAATTTTCAGCTGAGATATGGTAATTTGATATAGTTGCCAGAGCAGCATTCTGAAGAGATGACCTCAGATAATGAAATTTCTGTACATTATTTAATGCAGCATTCTGATCAACTAAAGAGTGGAACAGTGAGTAGAATTCCGGCCAATGAGAGAGGTCCCCATCAAAGGTTGGTAATTTAATGGGAGGGAGCGAAGTGATCGGGTGTACAGCTGTAGGTTGCTGTGCGGCCGCAGCTGCACCACCAGCAGGTGGCTTTGAAGCAGTGAGAAAACGCTTCTGTGGCAGCGAAATGAGCTCATTGAAGCTAATTCGGACAGGTGCGGTGTCAATGCCCTTTACATTTTCATCCAGCTTAGAATTAAACTCGATGATAGCTTCCTGCACTTTTTTGAAGTCATTCTTAAGAGCCGTGAGCTCGTCATACTGAGGTTGGTAAATATGCACATCGTCATATTTCAGATTTTTAAAAGAGTCATGGATAACTTGAGCGGACCCAAAAATCTCTTCCCTAGTTTTTGTTAGGGCCGAGGCAGCTCGCTTTTGTTCTGCCGACATGGTTTAAAAAGAAACAAACGAAAGTGCGCGGAAAACAGAAAAGAATGACAAGTACACCGGGGGGGGGGGGGGAGTTGAGCTCAAGAAATCAAATTGCAAATGAGCAATTTATAAATGACAGAAAACCACAACTGTTAAGAATGCCGAGCGCTAAGAATGCTACGAAATCACTGGGGGGGGGGGCGAGCTCAGGAAAGCGTGCGAGAGCACTGTGAATTTCCAAAGCAAAGAATGAGCAAAGAAAACACAGCTACAATTATTCAACTATTGAACAATTGTGAATCCAGCAAAGAGCGCGATATTAAATATTCTGAATAGAAATATTTAATGTGAAGAACAACAGAGCGCTGAATAATACGCGCAGCCGAGAGACAGTGTGAATGACTTGCAGTCACACACGAGCGTTCACACACGGAAGCAAGAGCGAACGAGAAAATGTGCTGAGCCGAGAGCACGGCGAACTGTGCGACAGGGCCGTATTCCACGAGGCGGAACTGAACAATTACAAACTGAACAGCTTTGAGATGAGAATTAATGCAATGAGAACCAAATCAACACTGATTGAAGATTCGGCCGAGGAGGACCAAAATATGTTGGCGCAAGGGCGAGGATGTACACGCGACCTAGAGTTCTGACTTAGAAAGTTCTAGAACTGCCCTAGGTAATGAGGGGAAGGAGTGGACTGTATATATGGAAATATGTTATATAGGTTAGATATAACACGAGGGATAGTGCCGTAAGCAGAGCTATTATCACATACCTGGTTGGACGTGTTGTTGTGGACTTACTGACGACGTGTAGACGGGCTGGCAATGGACGGAGCAGGCGAGAGGACAGAGCATGGCGCGGAGATAGGCACTAAATGTTAGAACTTAAGACTAAAAACGTACGAGAGTAATGTTATTGTAATAGAATATAAATAAACACCCGTGAGTTTGCCCAGAGAGAGGCGGGTAGTTTTTGGAGAGTACACACGTAGTTTAACGTGGCGAGGAGGTTACACGCACACACTTGATGTAATGCGCGTGGAGGTTACTGCACTTGCACCTTGACTTGCACACTGCACACAGTTCTACACGTGGCATGTAAACTGCAGTCGCAAAATCTCGGTGCGGACGGAGATTCTCAGTCAGCACTTGTGTATAATAGATGCGTAGTTGACACCTGTTGAGGATTAGGTGAACTATGAGGAAGGAGAGAGAGGGATATTTGAATCGGCGTTAACACTACTACGACTACTACGTTTTTATTACGACATGTAGGCCTAATTGTGTACGTGTGTTTGTGAGCTTGATTTACAAGCTATTAAATCATTTAGTATACCCTGTATGAAGTGTATCGTGTGTATTTTATGTTCCTTTATCCATTACATGTGTGGCTATGCTACGAGAGCAAATAAACAAATGAAACGCGCCATCCGAGTTTTTCGCAAATCCGAGGTGCCCCCGGTCTCATCCAACTCGGATAAGAGGGATCTTACTGTATGTGACTTGATGATAAGTGAAGGTATAGGCAATAAACTAAAAAACTGTTGGTCACCTAGAGAGTTAGTAGAAATTCTTACTGTACAATTCAAGAAAAGAAATAATAAGTCCTTTAAGCCCCCCCTTAACCACCCTAGTTGACTAGATGACTCATCAACCCATAATGCCCTTAACGTTACTGATAAAATCACAGTTAAGAAATCACCTCACATTAGCCTAGACACACAGACTTTTATACACTCCATAGACATAAGTACTGACCAACCAAAGACCTTACTTGGCTGAATGCCTCCTCCAAATGCTCCTCCCTAACAGACCATCACTCTTCTTTCCTTCCCCCTAAACTCCCATGCAACTAGCAACCTTTAAGTTCTAAAATTGCATTCCTCAATGTCTGCTCTGTCCGTAACAAAATTGAAGAAATCGAATTACTAACTAAGCGTCTATCTCCCGATATATTCTGCCTCTCAGAACATTGGCTCACTCTTCATGAAACTAATTCTTTCTGTATTTCAAACTATGTAAATGTAGATTTTTTTCTGTCGATCCACGTTCATTCATGGAGGAGTTGCAATCCTCGCTAAACCTCATCTTAACTTGATTCCTATTCCTGAGGTCAAATCGTATCCTCGTACTGCATTGAGAAAGTTTTTGAATGTGCCGCAGGTTCCTGGCACCATATGAACATGCACTTCACTATTCTATCCGTCTACCGATCTCCTCTAGGCGACTTAAATATATTTCTCCTCAAGCTAGACGAGGTACTCATCTTTATCACCAAGAAATTTCCAAAAGCAGATATCATTTTATGTAGTGATCATAATGTAGACTTTCTAAAACAATCCCCAGCTCAATCGAAACTGCTCGATTTAGTTTACTCATTTAATATCAAGGAGAACATTGTCGCACCAACCCGCGTCACTGATACAAGTTGTTCCCTTATTGACAACATCTTCACAACTATTGACCCATTGATGTTCTCGGCAAGCTCAACAGACACAGGTCTGTCTGATCACCATCTCCTCATGCTCAACATTTCCTTCTCTAACAATAACCCTCCCTCCAAAATTAAAATAATAAAACGTTTTTTTAATACCAAAAATACAGCCAACTTTCAGACAATGCTAAGTAGGGCTACTGAAAATTGGCAGTCGCTGTCCCTTCCTGAAATGTGGACGAACTCCTCTCAAGATTCCATTCCACATTCCTATGTCATTTTAACAAATCATTTCCTCTAAAAAGTTGTCCTCTACTAAACCTAAAGTCAACCCCCTGAC
>JAMZAV010015284.1:0-12933 GCA_024449915.1 Sweltsa coloradensis | reverse complement strand
CCTAGTTTTAAATCACAAAACTCATGCACAAACCAAAAACCCTCAAATATTTTGTACAAACCTATAAAAAAACCAGCAGATAATTTTCTCAATAACCTAAAGCCATGCCCAAACCCCATCAACCTTGTTTTTAAAAAACGCTCAAAATTTTTTTATATCAGAAAATCGGTTGGGGTTTTTTACTGAAACACATCGGTTGACTTTAATTTAAATTTTTTTTTTGTAATCCCAAACCAAAATTTTTTAACACCCCTTGATACAAAAACTAAACATTTTTTTCCCAAAAATTATATAAAATATCAAAATAAATTTAATTTTTTTTTAGGTCTGCCGCAATAATTTTTGATATTTTTTTTTATAATAACAGAAAATCTATTAATTTGTTTTGAGGTTAAAATTTAAATTACCCCTTCGCTAAAAAAAGACCAGGGTTCGAATCCCGCTATGGGGTTAAAAAATTTTTTTAACTGCTAACAGGATTAAAGCCCATCAATTTTGGCTTATGAATGTATACAACTAGATCCAAAAATTTTTTTTTTTTTACAGATTCCATGTTGAATGATATCTTCCTTAAAAAATCCTCAAGGAATAACTGCTACAATTTCATTTTTTCGCACGAGTTTGCACAATTTTAAAAGTGACGGATACGAACGTTTTCGTGGTAAAACCATTTTTGGAAAAAAATATTATATTCACCCTTTGTTTCGGGGAGCTCCTTCATATACCCAAATTAGGCCTATTTTATGTTCTCCCGAAGGGGTGCACAGCGGCTTAAAGGGGGGAGTGGAGCGTACCCTTCGGCAAACTTTTGGGTTTCCCCATTTTCTTTCACTTGTGGAGTACATCCAAAACTTTCTTTCCTCTTCTTGGACGGGGTAGCCCAATTCAGCCCAAGGAAGGGTTTCTTTTTTTTTCAAGTATTTAAAATAATGATTAGCTGGGTTTTCAGAAAACCTCAACTCAACATTTTTGAATCAAAAGGGGGAATGAGGTTTTAGGTATTTTAAATTTAAAGGTGACCAATTTGAAAGTTACAAACCGGGACAAAAAAAGTAAAGATTACGTTTTTTTTCTCCCAGGCCTTTTTGGGGGTTTGGGACCACCGTGGAGGCATATTTGATTCGATACTATTTTTTAAAAATCCCCAGAAAACAGCGTTTGAATGAAAACTTGATTAAAAATGGTTTAATGTGTACTTTTTTGTATAGTGTAAAATCTCTATCTAGGGGTTTAAAAAATGATAGACAAAATAAAATAGAAGCACTGAAAAAATAATGGTTTTGTGATGTTTCAGTATTGATGGGGGCATCTATTTTTGAATGAATAAAAACTCAATAACAAAAAAGATAATTGAATTTTTTTAAATATGCATTTTTTAACTTTTTATATTTTTTTGTTTTCCCAAAACGAAATAATTATTAGGTGTTAGTTAATAAAATATGTAGTTAGTTGCATCTTGATAAATTACATTTTGTTTTTTCATTTAAATCTAAAAACCCAAAAACAAAGCAAAAAATGAGGGGAAAATTAAGGGTGGGGCAAGTCATGTTTTTTTTATTCGAGGCGACTCGAGCCCGGTACTTTTTCTTTTTTAAAAATTTCTTTATTACCTTTCACCATTTTTTTTTTACAATTATTTTGAATATTAATTTTTTTTTTGTTATGTCTAGGCCTTTATGTTGGACCCAAAAAAGTGAAAAAGTAACATCATATTTAAAATGTCCTTCTCGAGATTTTTTAATGATCAACAAAAATGTTATTAGTTAGGCCAGGCAGTAATTGGAAATTTCATGAAAAAGATGATACAAAAATTACAGGACATATTTTTTTATGCCAAAAAAAATTTAGAAATTCCAAAAGAATAATTTGTTTTCAAAAGACTGGGCTAGTATTATGGATTTTTCCGGGTTTTTTAAAAGGAAAAAAACCAAGATGGCAAAATGATAACGATATTTTTCGTTTTTACACTCGAGCGCGAACCGGCACCCACCAAATTTGAATAAACTTTAACCCCCAAAAAAATAAAATTATCTTCTTGGAAATGGAAGAAATTTTAATGTTATTACTATTAGTATTTTTCAGAGTGTATTTTTTCACGTAAAACATTTTCCTTCCCCACGGTACAGTTTTGAATACCCGGGAACTTTTGCCTCCAAAAAATTTAAAAAAGGGCAAATACGTCATTTTAAAAGACTCTCGGGGCACCGGTACAATGTTCTGAAAACGGGATGACCGGGAAACCGGTAGTTGGTCACCTTAATTTTAATTTTTTTAAAAGGGACGTGCCCGATTTGTACTACTTGCGGTGGTCTTTAGTCCCAAAAGCGTCCCGTGATGTCCGGCGCAAACAAAACCAAAAATCATCCCTTTAGAGGAGAATATCTCTACTCAACCCCGGGGAAGAGACACCTCGTCAGGGGAAATATTACCCCGGGAAGCAGCAGAAGACGTTTTCCATAACTAAAGTATGTAGGCCTACTTTGAAGTTTTTAAACTGCCCTCTAACTCAATTTTTAGTTTTGTCAATAAGTTTAAACATAAAATAACCCCGATATCGGAATTTAATTTTAAAATTTTATACTAATTTATTTCATTCAATTTTCTTGTATTATCAACATTTTTTAAATTTTTGATGGTAAATGTTTTACTCAAAAAAGGATAATACGATCAAACATGCAAAATCTGCACCTACTACTACTTTTTGTCGCAATTTTTTTTTCACTCTTTTCTTTAATTTGGGTATGCCATGGGATGGCTACAATCATAATGGATACAAATTCTTGTGTTTTCATACTTTACTAACACTTATTACTTAAAACAATACTCAATCTTTGATAATAAAGGTGAAATTTAAAAAAATTAATTTAGAGACTATACCCACGATTTAAAACTGAAGAGACTATTTGTTTGAATTAGAGACATGGCCTTACAAGCGGGCAAATTTCACCCCCCGGAGAAGCCCCAAAACCGAGGCTCATTCGGAACAACCTTGAAATTTTTTGGATTTTTTCCCCGTTTCTGGGACGGCTCCAAAGTCACCGTTTTCACAAAAACCAACGCAAGAATTGATGGAATTAAAACCAGAATTTTGAATTTTCATATTTTTTCGTTTGAGGGGTTCGGGAAAAAAAACCCCGGGGACTTTTGTTAGAATTAATTATAATTTTGGAATAATTGGCCCAAGGACCCAAACATATTGAAATATTTTATTTGAAGATCATAAAGAGAAATAAAAGGGCGTGGCTGCTTTGGTGTAGAAATGAGACAGGTTGCAAAATTTAGTATTTAAAAACCCTTGACCAGAGGATGACAAAAACAACGGTAGCATTTTTTATTATTATAATTTTTTTTATTGGATGATTTCATAAAAAACCGGGTAAAAACCCGGGGAGCAAAACTGTTGTACGGATTTAGTCAAGTATTTTTTCATGTTTACCTACATTACATACTTATTACTTTATTTTAAATCTTCTAAAACAAGAACTTACAAAAATGTTTGAGGGTTTTTCTTTCTTGTGTGTACGGCGGGGCCCGGGGTTTCGTCGCCATCCTAGTTTTGGGCCTTCGACAGGGGAAACCACAAAAAACCACGTCAAGGGAAAGCTTTTCTGGGAAATCTCGAAGTAAAATTCTTATTTTGAATTTTACGAATTTACTCTCCCCGGGGTTAAAGTATTACTCCCTTTTTTGATTTCTCGATGTATACTTTGGGGTTGAAGATCTAGTTGTTTAATTTTTTCATGAAAGTTTCTTCGGTATGATCCCTTTGGCCGATATTACGAATGGGGGGGGCACGTAAAGGGAAAAAGGGTTTGTAAGGGGCCTCGAAGGGAAAAAAAATCATTTTATTCACCGGAAAACGAATAAAAATCCCATGCCCAAAAACATAAGGAATGGGGGTATGTGTTTTTTGTTTTACTGATTTAGTCTACAGAAGTGGGGGAAAAAGGGAAAAAGCCCACCCCCCCAATTCAAGACGAAACCGGAGCCGACCGGGGGGGAAGGATCTAATGCCAGCGCCATGTAAATGGGTTGTGTGTTCTAGCAGTTACGCTTTTTTTAAATTTTAAAACCTTGGCCCTTTTCACCTTTTGAAAACACTAGGTGGTACTTACATCATTCTTTAGGTTTTTAATGAGATAATTTATTTTTTTATCCATCATTTTTTTTACCCCTTTTAAAAGAAATTTAAAATTAAAAAAAACAATTTTTTATGAAAATTTTAATAAATGCAGTTTGTTTCCCCCTTTTTTTAAATATTTAAGAATAAAATTAAAATTTATCAATACATTTTTTTTATTTCTAACATTTGGGTTTTGCGGCACTTAGGGCCCTTTTCCTTTTAAACGTGCCCGATTGTATTTACTTTTTGCTTTTTCCCACAACCCAAAATCTTCTTGTTTCTAAATTTGGGCAAGTCACTATACTTGTCAATTTTTTTTTCCCCTGTATGGTCTCGACTTTGGGACACATTGGGACAGAAAAACGTAAATAAGGGTAGTTTCTTTTTTCCCTTTTTGTAAATTAATTATACCCGGGTCTGTTGTGATGTATATTTTTGGTCTGTTATAACTGTGGGGTTCGTAATAAAAATTTTGAAATCTTTGTATCTAGTCCCTTTTCCCCGGTTTTGTATTTGTAGAAAGGGGGTTTGTGTATCAATGAGGTTGTACTTGGGCTATTTTTTTTTGGTGATTAATATTAGTATTTGGTTATGTCTGTAGAGGTAATCCTTTTTGACTAGGACTGGCACCCGGATTGAGGTTTTTCTATTGTTCCCCACTTACACGACTTTTTCTACTTTGATATTTTACTGTCGAAATTTTATATAATGTATTTTTTTTTTTATAATTTTTTCGTGGGCCAATAACTCTGTTTGAATACCCATCATAAACCTTCGGTTTTCCAAATAGTTTTCTGGTTTTTAAACCCACCTTTTTTGATGCCTTAATATCTTTTAGGGGTGATCTTTTGTGTATTTTCCACCCTTAGTCTCTACCTGTAACAAATTGGGGGTTTGATCAAACCATTGGGTGGAGGGCCCCCAATTTCTTACTTTTTTGGGTAAGGGTAAAGTCGCCCTTCCCGAGACCCCCATAAAGGGTAAAAAAATACCATTATAAATTCACGAAACATTTTTACCGATTTTTAAAAAATACACGCACCCCAACGATAATTATAAATGATTTAACAAAAATTTGGGGCCGAGATCTTCATAGTTTAAAAAAGCAACTCCCTATTTAAAAAACCCGGCGAATTTACTTTATGGAAGGAAAACATTCACTCGCAGCATATGGTTCAAATGCTTTTTATGGGTTCCGAAAACTCGATTTTTTAGAGAAGGGGGGGCAAATTCCTAAAAAATTCCCGTCAAACTACTATTTTTTCGGGCGGGGGATCTCCCATTTTTGGGGGTAAATTCGCAGGCAGGGGGGTTTTTTAAAAAAACAACACGGCATTTCTTATGAGGAATAAACCCTACATGTAAAAAGGGGCTTTTGGTACTATACGTGTCTTTTAAAAACAAATTAAATTTATCGCGGCCCCCGGTAATCCCCCTTTTTGTGAGGGTAAATTCGCAGGCAGGTTTGGGAAAACCACGACTTTTTCTTATGAGGAACACCTCATGTAAAAGGCTTATGTATTATGCGTGTCTTTAAAACTACTATTTATCGCCCCGGGTGAATCCCAAATATGTAAAGCGAAAAAATTCCCAGGAAGCGTTTTATAAAAAACATTATATTTTTATGAAAAATTAACGTATATTTAAATGGCTGATTCATATACTGTGCCCTTCAAACTACTTTTTAAATGGGCGTATGGATAATCCCCAAAATTATTTACAAAAAAATTCGTTTTGCACAAAAATTTTTAAAACACGATTTTTCTGTGAAAAAGTCATACATATGTGAAAAACTTTTTTAAACTATTTGGTCCTTCTATACTTTTTTATCGCGGGGAGAATCCCCCATTTTATGGAAAAAATTTGTACCCAGCGTTTTGTTAAAACATTTGTATTTTAGAAATAACCTAAAATGTAAATGGTAAAGGCTTTAAATAGAAAACGTCTTTCAAACTACATTTATCGCGTAGGGGGATAATCTCCAATTATGTTACGAAAAAACGGGGAAAACAGAAATAATTTTTTAAAACCGATTTTTTTTATGAGAAAGTCACACATATGTAAATGGTTTTAGTACTATGGGTGGGGTCCTTCAAAATACATTTTAATCGGGGGAGGGAAAGAATAGAACCCCCTTTTTTAAGGGAAAAAAAATTCACAGGCAGCAAAATTGAAAAAAAAAAAGATTTTCTAGATATATATTTTGGGGTTCGCAAGCAAACAAAAACCGTATAAATTTAAAAACCATACTCAATAGTGGGTTTATCGGGAAATGCATTCTTCGATTTTTAAAATTAAAAAACCGGGCAATTTTGGGTTTTATTTTTTTAAGGGCCCCGGGGAAATTTTAAATTTAAAATTAAAAGTAAAAAAAAAAATAACGAAAAACGTAAAAAGATTCTGAGGGAATTTTTATGTTATTATTTTATTATATATTTTTGTTTTTAAAACGTGGCAGGTATAACTTCCGACATTTTCAGGGGGTTTCCCAACCCGATCAAAATTAAAAGTAGCCTTGTTGCCTTTTGAATCAAACTATACAAAACACAAAAACAATAACCCCCATTTTTTTTCCTTTTGCTTTGGACATTTGTAGGTTCGAATTATCTACCGGTAAGATCCTTCTTAGGCAAGTAAAACATCTTCCCTTTTCAAAATTGTTATGCGTATGGGTTTTCTATTATGTTAAAAAAACCCCCAAAAAATATTTCCCCCAAAACTGTGGGGATTGGAAAAACTCATTCATTATTCTCCTTGAAAAAACCCCTTTTGATAGTCCCAGCCTTGGGACCAAGCAGAGATACGTTTTTTTCTCTTTACCTGCATAAACCCGTTTGTTTTTTGGGAAAAAAAATTTTTTTTAATTTATGTCCATTTTTTTACTAGGTGGTACCCATGTTTTTTGGTAGAAATGTTTTTAAAGTTTTTTTAAACCCTTGGGATTCGATGTTTTTTTAACAAATTTAACCCCAAAAAATTTAATTTTTTTTAAAGTTTAACCTTTAAATTTGTCCAATAAAAAACACTAAAACCTACTGGGACTAAAAAATTTTAACAAAATTACCTACCTGGTTTCAAAAAGGTTTATCGTTTAAACAATGTGACGGGTTGGTTTTTACAAAATTTAAAAAAGAATTGGGGACTATGTTTGATAAAAAAAAACCCCCCAAATTGGGAAAAAAAAACATGTTCTAGGTTTTAAATATACAACATGATTTTTTAAAAATCTTTGGGATTTTCAAGGGAAAACGAAAGGGTTTTTTATTAATATGAAGTTCTTTCCAATATGAATTTTACTTTTATTTTATTTAAACTTGCCCCTTTTTGTCAAAAATGCAGTTTTTAGGATAAAACGGCAATTTTTTTACTGTTTTAATTTTAAAAGCAAACCTTCTTTTTAAATTTTCCCCTTTTCCCTTCTCATTTTTTCCTGTAACCCTCTGCACTCACACATACACCCGCAAAAACCCTCCCTTTTTTCCCCTTTCATACAAAAAAAGAACAGGAAATTTTTAATTTCTATTTTTTTAAATTAGTTTTGTTTTTATTGCGGAAATTTTGGGGTTTTTTGAAGAACCCCAACCCTTTAATAAGGGAAGGGGAAAAAATTTCGTGTTTTTCCAAGGTTTCCCTTTCTTTTTTTTCATTTCATCGCCCTTTAAAACATTGAGCTATTT
Organism: Sweltsa coloradensis; assembly: GCA_024449915.1. Lineage (NCBI taxonomy): Eukaryota > Metazoa > Arthropoda > Insecta > Plecoptera > Chloroperlidae > Sweltsa > Sweltsa coloradensis. The sequence goes on along the minus strand of JAMZAV010015284.1, from coordinate 5,133 downwards.
AAACATTTTCATTGCCCCTTTTCTTTCCCCCCATTTAAAAAGCATTCTGCAAAGCATTTCTTAAAATCCCCGAAGCTGCCTAAGTAGGGCGGGGGGTGTACCCGTGGCTGTGAAATTTCCCGAAAATAAGGGGGGGTGAAGGGGCGAAAAGGTTTTTTTTGATTTTGGGTTTGTTTTTTGGGGGCATACTGCCTTCTGCCACCAAATTCATATCAGTTTTAAATAAAAATTCTGCTTTTATACAGTACAATCAAAAAAAATTATTCTTTCAGTTCCCTTTTTAAAAAAAGATAAATAAAATGTTTTAAAAAAAAAAAAAAAAAAAAATTTAAAATCGAATAACTTAAAAAAACTTTAAAATGGCCTCCAATAAACCCAAAGTCCCCCTTAAAGAAGGGCAAAAATTTTTTTTTTAAATCACGTACGTGCGGGGGGGTTTCTGCTTAATATCCCAATTTTTCATATAAATTTCAAATTAGTTTTTGTTTTGACTGGACGAAAAAAAAAATTAAAATTTTAATCAAACTAGAACGAGCTTCCACGATACAAAAACCAAAAATGTGCAGTGTAAAAAATTTCGAATTTCTTTTTAAGATTTTTTTACATTGACAAAAATATTTTTCCCCAAAAATTTTTGTTATCTCTTTGATCACAAAATATATTAAAGGGGGGTTTTTTGGTCTAGGAGGACTCTGTTTAAAAAAGGGGATTTAAATTGGAAAAAGTTTCGGGCGAGAAATAAATTCAAATAAGGGTTTACATTTTATCGAAAAAGAGGAAATAGAACTTTCCCAAAAGTTGAAAAAATTTGAAGCAAACAAAAATTTGCGATCAATTTAAATGTTTTAAAAAACGCTCACTCAATTTTGTAAGTATTTTTTTGGGTTTTGCCATTTAAAAGGGGGGTAAAAACAATGCCTTTTTTTATTTTATCCGTAATCACAACTACATTTTGGTCGTCATTTCCATAAAGTTGAAATTTTACTCTTAAAAATGAAGGGAATTTTTCCAATTCGGTATTTTTAAATAAAAAGGAAACAAAATTTTAAGACTCAGACAGGGGTTCCGTTAAAAATTAAAATTCGTGGGTTTTAATTTTCTAAAACATTTCAATGGCAATTTTTGGGGGTTAAAGGTTTATATTATTTTTTTCCCCGGGTGTGTAAACGATGGGAAATTTCCCCAAATTGGGGATATGTTTTCATGTAAAATATTTTTAATTTTGATCTTCCCCCTCAGAAATTTATGAAAAGGGGGGGTAACACATCGTTTTTTAAAAAACCTTTTAAATATTTTTTTTCCTAGTTTGAGGAAAAACCCCGGGACCCCTGGCTGGACACATTAGTCAAACCCCCTCCTTTCCAAGGGGTTTAAAAAATACCAATGGCCCGAGCCGAAAAATCGCCCTTCTGGCAAGCCCTCCGAAAAAACCGGTTTACACACAAAGAGAGGAAAATCGGCGCCGGGGGGTGGGTTTTTCTTGGCAGGTTTCTCGAGAAAATTCATTTTACTCCCGGGAACTTTTAAAAGGAAGAAGTTTTACTCACTTTGTGCTGCTTTAGTGCTTTTTTATAATGGGTGCGTATATTTTTTCTCATCTTTATCTCTAGCCAAAAATCAGAGATCTTTTTGCATCTCTGAAATTACATGAAATCAATAATTAGAAAATTATTTTTTTGACAGGGAAAAACTCGAAACCGGGTTTCCTGGAAATGCTGGACGAATTTTTCATCATCATCGGGGTGGGCAGGTTTTTGGATTGGTTTACTGAAAAGCTGTGCTTTTTCGTTGATATTTTTTAATAGATAAATTTCTTTTTCGTTTCAGATATTAACACATCGCGCCTTACTAAATCTAAATTGAAATCCACCATTTTTTCCCAAGGGGCTATTTCAAGAAAAATCGATTGGTGACTACTAAAAATCTTAGTTTAAAAACTTTTTTCTTTATTATTCAAATTTGTTTTTGAGGGAAACAAATTTTTTACTTTTTTCCCAAAAATGAATCCCCCCAGTTTTCGGCCAGCTATTCAAGCGCCCTCGATAAGTGACTGCTTAAAAAATCATAGTTTTAAAAAAAATTTTAAATTCATTTCTTCAACTTTTTTTTTAGGGGGGGGGTGGAAAAACAACTAATTCCTTTTTGGGCCCAAATTTGAATTTCCCCCAGTTTTTTCGCCAGACAAATTTAAAACGGGCACGGGTGGGTGACTGCTGAAACATCTTAGGGGTTTAATAATTTTAACCCTTTATTTTCTTTTAACCCTTTTTTTTTTTGATTGGGAAAACAACTAATTACTTTTGCCAAATTGGGGAAACCACCATTTCTCGCCAGACTATTCAAAACGCATCGATGGGGGGACCTTTCTGGGAAAATCCCTTTGTTGAATAAAATTTTTTAAATTCATTCCCTTTAAATTTTTTTTTTTTGATGGAAAAAAAAATAATTACTATGGGCCCAAATTTTAATCCACCAGTTCTCGGGGCCCGAAATATTCCCAAGCGACATCGATTTTGGGGGACTGGGTTTAACATCTTTAAATTTTTAATAATTTTTAAAATTCATTTCTTTTAACCCTTTGGTTTTTAGGGTGGAAAAAAACTAATTACTTAAAGGGCCCCAAATTTTTTTCCATCCCCATTTTTGGTGAGAGAGATTGGGTCACACTTTAAATGAAACATTTTCCTTTCAAAACCCCAACAATCCCCTATTTTTGGGAAGGGGGTGTTTCTCCCAAAAAAAAAATAACTTTTTCAAAAAAAACCCCCAACGATCCTCTTTTGTGATTTGTGTTTTCTCACACTAAGGGGTGAAAAGTTTTTCTAAACAAAAACCCGAAAGGTTTGTCATTATTTTGATGGGAGGTTTTTTTTCATAAAAAGAAAAGAACAATAAAATAAAGCAAACCAGATAATCCCATCATTGTGATAGAGTAGTTTAAAATAAAATAGTTTAAAAATTTTCGAAAAAGGGAACCAACGGAATTTTTTTTTGTCATTTATCTCATGGTATTAAAACCTACTCATTTAAAAAACTAAAAGGGTTTTTTCTAAAAAGTAACGAAGGAAATTTTCAATTTTTTGAGTGTCCTTCGCTCACAAAAAAGTAAAGGGGTTTTACTATAACGGAACTGAAAAAGCTACAATAATGTTAAAAGGGGAGGTTTGCGCCGAGTTTAAAAAACACGTTTACTGAACAGGATGAACGATTTTCAATTATGTGAGGGTAGTTTTAAACACAAGAAAATTTTTTTTGACTATAACGCCCACTAAAAAGCCCAAAAAGATATGTAAGGGTAGGTTTTCGCCCGATTAAATAAAACTTTACAAACCGGGATGAACGATCTTTAATTATTTTGACGGTTTGTTCCAATCACAAGAAAAGAATATGTTTCCCTATAACGAAAAAAAGCGAGCTACAAATTAGAAAGGGGGGGGTTGCGCCCCGGGGTTATATGTTTACTTTTTCTAAAACGGGACGAACGATTTTTCCAAATTTTGTGGGGTATTCCTCATAGCGTTTTTTCGTAAAATTCGACAATTATATACTTGGCAGCAGGTCTTGCCAAATATATAATGGTAGTTCCGCGGCAAATTTTTTCCTTACAGTGTATTGTGGGGTCTTTTCGAAGAGAGAACTCTTTACAGCCCCTTTGATGAGGTGCCTTGTAATTGACATTTTTTTTTTGCAATTGAGGGGGTTTATGATTTTCAGCTAGCACTACAGCCCAATCAGTCTTGTTTGGGTTGCTTTTGAAAAAAAAATATTTTTTTAAAATGTCTAGTCGTTTATAATCAAGTTGTGAGATAAATGGGCCCCGCCCCCCCTTTTTCTCTGGAAGTTTTAATCTTTCTATTCTGGTTTTGGGGATGATGCTTCTGTTTTTTGGTAATGTAGTACGAGTAATTTTTCCACCTGATGTCTGTCGTGTCCTTTAATGTTTCCAAATGAATTGCATACTGGGATTATAGCATTGTGTTTATTGCTGTATCTTGCTTTTTTTCCGTTTAGTTGCGTCTTGAGGATAATTTTAGCGTTTCTTGTTTTATCATCAATTTTTTTTTTCATTACTTTTTTTTCAATTCTGGGATTGTGAGAACCAATATATTTTTATTCTCGTTATGGGGGCCCTAACCCCAATCCTATTTTCCCCTCTACTGGGAAATCTTCCTTGCGTATCCCCTTTCCCTTTTCGATATTAGCGTTTTTACATTAGTCTCTCCCAAACTCCTGAAAATATTTGACTAAATTTTTAATGCTTACCTATTGGGGTTTAAAATTAATTGAGCAAAAATTTTATGCATAATCTTTAGGTCATCCCCTGTAAATAGGTTAAGATTGTGGGGGCATTACCTATTATTGTCCTTAATTTTTTAAAACCGTAGTAGTTTATTAAGCATATGCACAGTGGGGTTTTTGAAGACAAAAAACCCTAATGCGCTAATTGAGTCACCCTTGGGAAAATGCCCCGTTTAATTTGGGTTGGGTCTGTAGTTTTCTGCTGGTTTTTCATATTTTGTTTTTTGTGTTGTTCTCCAGCTTCATTCTGTTCTCAAAAAGTTTACAATTACTTGGTTTATTTTATATATTTGTAAAATCAGAAAAGCCATGTGTGTGTGTTTTAGTCTTACCCTTTTATTTAGCAAAGTGTTTACTTGATTTCCTTTTTTTGATTTGTGCCTGATTTTATTACAGTAGTGAGCGATAAAGATTGTTTTTTTACATCCCGGCTTTATTCTTACAACATCCTTTTTGTTCCCAGGCCTGATATTGTGTTTTTCCAAATTATATATATATTTTTTATGCATGAAGTCAATTTTATTTTTAGTTGGTAACTTTTAATTGGCCGATATTACTTGGTTCTTCGTGTCATTACCTTCGGTTTTGGGGAAAGGTTTTCTCCTTCATAGTGAATTCTCGTATTTTTTGTACTCCATTTTTAAACTCGTTTGGGGACATTTTTTGGGAATTTTTATTGGATAGTGTTGAATTTCTAATACTAATTTTTTAAAAATTATCTTACCTGGTGTTTCCCCTATGTGTGCACTGATTCGATTTAATTTATCAACAGTTTTTACCTTTGCCAGAAAGCGATTTTTGGCAAAATTTTTTTTTTCCCCTTTGTCCGAAACG
>JAMZAV010015283.1:0-11857 GCA_024449915.1 Sweltsa coloradensis | reverse complement strand
TTTCGTTTAGAAAAAAACATAGATACTAAATACGCTCGAGCAGCGGTTCGAACTCGCCACGATCGTCGAGACGCTTAAAAACAATAACAAATCGTTTTCTCGTAGGCACGTGGACGCACGTTCAGCTGTTTTTGACAAGCTCGCGCACGATTCAGGAAGTTAAAACGATGCACGCCAACTAATTCGGAAAAGAATCTTGGAGACTAAAATGCTAAGTATATGCCATAATTTTACAAGCTGGTCGACGAGAATGTAGTACAAATCATCAACACGATCAAGACAGCTCAACACTTTCGTAAGACTCAAACTCGCGAGGAGTTTGGTACTTGAAACACCCCCAATGTTTTCCTCGTGTTTTTCTTCATTTTACGCCAGCCTTTAATAAAATAGTGAATTTTTTACAAAGGACTTTTAAAAGAACTTAGTTCATATTTTAGACGAACTTGAACTTTTCAAAACTTACATTTTAAAAGAACTTGAACTTTTAAAAGTTCATTTTTGAGTTGTGAACTGAACTTTTAAAAAGTTCATTTTAAAAAAGAACTGCCCCAACACTACCCAAAACCTTGGCAGGTCTAAGTTCAGAGATTTTGAAGGTCCCCTCCAATTTCATAAGATCGCATATGTCGTTTGCCCGGTAGAGTGCGAATAAACAGACAAAAAACAACAAAAAAACACCCGAGCTAAATTTTTTTGGGGGGGTCAGTGAAATTGAAGTCTTTGCTTCGCTCATCCAATATTGTGTAAAAATTAATTCCAAAGGCGTCTATCATATCACATTTCCATTAATTGAGTATAGAAAATAAACATAAAATAAATTCAATTTTCTAGAATTTAGAATCTGTCAAATTATTCAAAAACACCGAAATAAACTACGCATTTCTGCTTGATCTATGATAAATATTGAAATTCTGATATGATAGACGCGTACACTTATACTTCATTATCAAGTATGTCAAGTTGTATTCAGATGTAATGATTTATTCTTGCAGGACAAGGAACATCAAACACTCACAACTCTTAACATTAAAAATATAAAAATAAAATAATTTTTGTCTCGGGTTCATATTATCGTCAATATATAACGTGAAAAATTTGAATCTGTCTTCACCGACAAAAGACAACACAAAAGTAATGTGACGTCATCGTGTTCAGCGCAGTTTGGCGCAGACTCGGAAGGAAGCTAGCAGACCGCTCCCCGTGTCCTGTCAGTCGTTGTAATCGTTCTTTCTAGAGTAAATGCCGCATATATAAAAGTACTATGTGCATTTACATGGGTGAAGGTTGTTCAGTCATTGTGTAACCTATATAGGCCAGGCTTACCAGTCGAGATAAATATGAGCGACAAGGTGGCAACTACGTAAACCATAATGACATCAACGGCCCATCAGCGAACGTACACCATACTTGGCCCGGGAATTCAAAACAATATAACTTTGTACACCGTAGTTACCAGATTTATAATTTAAAATTAAGATTATTTAACTGTGTGCTAAAAATATTTAATGGGTAAAATGTAAATTTTAAACTAAGGATAGTTAGTTCCATATTACATACCCGTAATTGAATGTTTGATGACAAGATGGAAAGGCCGACCATAATTTGAATGTTTGTTCAATAAAGGCTTATGGAAACCACAAACTTTGAAAGTCAATTCAAATTATGTGTGTGACTAAGGGTGTTGTGCAGAAACGGGAAGCTTGCAAAGTGAAAGTCAAATTAAAAATATTGTGATTTGACATTCGCACCAACTTTAGGAAAAGAGTTTAGAAAACAATGGTCGCAATAAAAACTAAATAATATGCCACGGTTTAGTTCAATCAATAGAACACTAGTAAGAACAAAGTCAGAGAAAAGATCAGTAAATAAAAGAACAAAAATGACACAGTAAAATTAAATAAATTGACGACCTGCTACACCATCCTCAACAAAAGCTTGCCAGCCTAGATGTCAATAGCCTTCCAAACTCAACTATCAAAATGACTTCAATCTTCAAGTGGAAGGTATAGGCAAGAAGGAAGAAAAAAGCCAGTCCGAGCTGAAAGTGCTTATCGAAGCGCATCTGAAGAAGCACTACGCAATATCCGAATGGGTGCATGTTTTTACGGACGGCTCCCGAAACAGCTCGGGGAGGAATACTGGCTTTGGCTTTCATTGCATCTTCTTTGAAGAGGCGCCCCGATGGCACCAGGCTCGAGCATTTTTGATGCAGAAATAAATGCCATCTCCAGAGCAGCAGAGGAAAAATCGCAGAAACACCAACCTTCCACTCAAAAAGACAAAATTTGTCATTATCTCTAACAGCAAGGCCGCCATCAAGAAGATCTGTCAGATGGAAAAATGTGAAGAAGCCTCCCGTCTCTTGAAAAGAGTTTAATAAAAAATGTGATGCATGGAAAAGTGCTTAAAATTCGATGGGTGCCCAGCCACTGCGACATCCTGGACAACGAGAAGGCTGACGCTCTAGCCAAGTTGGGCTCAAAGAAGTCAGACCCTGACACGGCTAGTATCTCCTACAACTCTGCCGAAAAACCTTGCCAAGGAGGGCCTCAAGACATCCTATGGAAGACTTCAAGAGGCCAAGATGTATCACAAACCATGGCGGGACGAGGTCCTCAAAGGGCCAGACAAATCCTGGACAAGAAAGGTGGCAACAGCGCAGTTCGGCTGGCCACAGGACATGACGTCCTGCAGCACCACCTAAGTCGATTTCAAATCCACAAAGGAACCAGCAACTTGCAAACTATGTACATCGGATTTTCAGGACAGAGCGCACCTCTTCAGCTGCGCCGCACTTAAATCTGACATTGACGCCCTGCCAAATAACCTGAGCGGGCCAGAGAAGGAAGCACATATTTACTGGATAGCCAGGAAGAAAAATGATTGAAAAATCAAGCTTTCGGCATAGGAAAAAAAAAAAAAAGAATGGATAAAAATATGCAGCTAAAAGACAAAGAAAGAAAATTACAATAACACACTCACTTACCACCTTCCCACGGCCAAGTCTGAAGCCATAACCACCCTCAAAGCTCACTCCCCAAGGCCGACAGTTGTTTATTGAAGGACGTATATATGAGACAAAACTTAAAAAATAAACTTGAGTTTACTATTTATCTTAGTAGGCAAAATTGAAAGACAATTTAAAACTTACTTTAAATTGATAGGCCAAAACTAAGAAAACAAACCAACTTGAATTTACTTTAAATAATTAGGAATTGATAAAGGAGATATGTTATCTGAATAAAATGGGGAGACAGCTTATGCTTCCAGCTAATGCAGGTATATTGTTGAAAACACAAAATACAGGTTATGCACATCAAATATGATCCTACCATCAGGCTCTGTAGCCACACAAATACATGCACTAAGAATAATCTTTTTAAAGGAGCCAAAACATTGCGGCACTACAATCTTCTACTCATCCTACTCAACACAGCAGCTTAGATGACCCCAGCAAGATGTGGGATAGCACCGGCTCAACCCCAATGCGGTTGTTCTTTGGCCCCAGTCCACTGTCAGCTCGAATAGTTCTCCGGATCCCGGTCTGCCACTGCGATACTGCTTTTTGACGTGAGTGTCTTCTTCCGTAATGACGGCTCCAAATCACGTCGTGATTACTCTCGTCGACTAGTACGGTATCCATGTGGATTCTCTAAACCTCGATGCCAGCGGTACTTACGACTTGGTAAGGCGGATTCAAATAACTTTCGTGAATAGACAGGCACTATTATTGACACTTCATAAGCACACGCACTTTCCGTGAGCCACAATGGCTAAACTCTTCTTACACGAGGACACCTGGCCTCTCAAACCGTCCACACAGGACCCTAGACTTTCCTGGACGTCCCCTCGACCAACGCTTCCGACCAACTCTCCCACTTTTTCCTCCCAAAGCCCCCGTTTCTAAGAATCTGATTCATTCCCGCCGCTACGGGGATAACTTCCTCGCTACATTTCTCGGTGGTTTACAACATATTCAAATTTAAAACCAATCACAGTGTCCCCCATACACCTACAGAGATGGGGTCACCCACACATACATGACATCATCCACGTCACCACCTATACCACATGACATCATGTCCTTAAATATTTGTGACCGAATCCTTCAGACGAAAGACCAGCAATACATATTTACCGTTAACAAGATGAAAAAATTGACAAAATTATTGATTTCCGATGAGTTTTGCGTGTTTAAAAACTAAATGATCTAAAAGTTAGAGCAATTCATATAAATCACAACACAGTTAAGCTAGAGTCCCCGGATTGTCTCTGAAAGTGGCAATCTGGAAAACCCTGCAAGACACTAACCTTACTTTCTGAAATAATATTGGTAGTGTACCTACGAACGATTCAATTAGCAGGTACTAGCGGCTGAAGGCTTAATTATTAATTCCAACCGATGCTAGCTCATTAGCTAGATGGGGACAACGTTATGCACAAGCTAGGCCATACAGTTACTGGCTATTATTTTGTTTGTTTGTTGCGATTGTTTTGAATAATAAACATCAAAAATCTATTTTATGGTTCTTATTTTTAAGTTTTTCTTTGTAAAATATCATAAATGTTATATTACTATTGGATTAAAGACAAATAAGGATTAAAACTAGTTTTTTGGTCCATAATTCATTAAAATACATCAAGAAATGATTGCAGAATTTTGAGGATGAAGGTAGGACACAGTCATAAAAAATAAAAGAGACAAAAACATCATGGCTGAAGGCTCTAAAGGTACAAGATATTTTTATGGTCAACCATGTGGGCAATCAACATCACGAGGCCTACGATCAGATCTCCGAAGAAACGGGAATAGAAGGGAGGCATAACCTCATTCCTTCGCTCGACCAGGTAAATACCATAAGCATAGGCCCTTACTGCCTCTGTGACCATGACTCTATAAGGGAAAGATTAGCACATCTGGAAGCTGAAAAAACAGCAATCAAGAGGCACCTAGGAACAGCTGGCGGCATAGGCCTAGACCTAGCAGGTGGATTAGACCTAGGCCAAACAGGCCTGCAAGACACGAATGCGCAAAGAAAAGCTTCCCCAAACAGGCTTAAAAGTAAAGAGGGGTCTAATCCAACATCATGTGACCCACACAATAGGCCTATGCCTGTGGAGCCGACCCATACTAGGCCTAAAGGCCTAACTAAAGAAGGGCTTACTGATAAGTCCAAGCAAACAAGAGGCTTATTGAATCACGATCTCTGTCAAGTACAATACACTAACAAAATTGTTATTTTAGCAGATAGCCATGGACGTGAATTGAGAAAACTCATGACTAACCTTCACTCGCACTCTACGGGAAACCAGATAGTCAGTATATTTAAACCGAATGCTCCTTTTGAGGAAGTAATAAATACAAACTGTATACAAGCATTGAATGATGCAGACATCCTTATGGTTATTGCGGGAACAAACAACATCCAAAATAAAACGGCAAATAACATCAAGACTACCCTAAAAGCCATAATCAATCAAAAAGTAAGGCCACATACAATAATTACAGCAATACCCCACCGATTTGATGCAGAAGGAGTACAGCTAAACAACAATATTAAACGAGTCAACTCATTAATGGAAGATCTAGTCAAGAATGAAGAAAACATACACTTCCTCAAATGGGACAACTTAGAGACAAACGACTACACAAAACACGGTATGCACCTCAATAGAGGAGGGAAAATAAAACTATGCACAAAACTTCTAGAAATGGCAAATACCATAAGCCAAGCAAACAAACATCTCAATCTGCTTGACATGACAGACGAATATATGGCAGCAGTCAACCCGGTCACTCTCACTCCTGAAATACTGCACACAAATCTTCAATCAATCAATCTGCTTGACATGACAGACGAATATATGGCAGCAGTCAACCCGGTCACTCTCACTCCTGAAATACTGCACAAAAATGTAGGCCAACAGTGCATCCCACACTCAATCCAGGGAAAAATGCCTACCTGCCTAGAGGACCTGGACACCACCCCAGCAAACCCGTTAGCGACAGCGGGCCCTTCCAATGAGGTGGACTTGGCGAAGAGGACCACCACGTCAACCAACCCAGGAGCACCCAGTCCACAGGATGCTAATTTTAAGCTTAATCTTAATTTTAAGTCCAGCCACATCCACAAAGAAAACCTAAAAGCAAAACCAAAAGAGAAGAATACAACCACCCAGGTTATCGAAGACCAAACATAAAACTATAAGCATACTAGACAACACCAACCTAGACGAGAAGACAGACAGTGCAGTCACTGACCAAGACGACACAGAATGCTCCGACTCTGACTATGACTTTAAAGGTTTCGATACAAAACCAGACCTAACATGGAGAGAACTCAAACAACTAACCCACCCTTTATACCCTTTTTGGACACTTCAACACATACCAAACACTCCGTAGGCCTAAACATAACCCCTAACCCAAAACCAAATAATCCTACACACATACCTAAAGTAAATAAAGTTTTAAACCCTAAAAAAGGAATAAGTAGGCCTACTGATAAAAATAGAGATATAAATAAATTAACGATTCTACATCAAAATATACAGAGCATCTCGAACAAAACAGTAAATCTAGATGCCCTGATAAATGAAGAAGAAAGTGAAGGACCTAATATCGACATTTTATGTATAACGGAACACTGGCAAAGAGATTTTGAAATATCACAAGTAAATGTAGACAACTTCAAATTAATAACAGCCTTCAGCAGAAATACCCATAGACATGGAGGAGTGGCAATATTTGTAAAGGAAGACAAACTGAAGGATGTAAAAGAAAGAACAAACATTATTAAATTCAGTAGCGAAAAAGATATAGAAATAAGTGGAATAGAAATAAAACTCAGACACAAGCTTAATAACATAGTAGTCATAACACTATATCGTACACCTAATGGAAACATTGATACTTTCATCGAAAAACTGAAACCATCCTTATTCAAATATCTAAAGAAAATAAAGACATAGTTATCCTAGGGGATTTCAATATAGACTTCCTTAAAGATCATCAAAAAAGGAAAATCTAATCAATCTACTAGACTCCTTCAAACTAAAGTCAACAATAACTACCCCAACCAGATTGATACTTATTACAACACTTCATCACAAATAGACAATATATTACAAACACACACTTTAAATACAATACAAAGGTTTCTAGTGGAATCTCAGATATGTGCACAAAAATACAATAAACTGAAATAAATAACAGAAAAAAAATTATCTACAAAAGAATATTTAAAGATCCACAAGCATTAGATGAAAACTGCAAAGAAAACTGGACAGATCTAACACTAAGTTCTGTAAATGAAATGTATGAAAACTATTATAAAACAAGTTCAATCTACGTTTCAGAAAATTTCCTCTAAGAAAAATCACTGTAAAACATAAATTTAAGAAATACTCCTGGTTGACACAAGGACTAAAAATATCTCGCAATAACGTAAAAAGCTCTATCAAATGACATTAATCTATGACAGCTCTTCATAAAAGTTATTACGAACATATAAACAATCTACAAGAAAAACATGAAATTACAAAAATAAAATACTATGAAGGTCAAATGAGCACAGTGAAAACAGTCAAAAAAGTATGGACAATAGTAAATGACAGTGAGCCTCATATCCACCACCAAAAACAAACAACAGCCATTCAAATAGAAAACATGAAGAATTACCGACAAACCACAAATTGTAGAAAAATGTTTGTCGATACTTACGAACATAGAATAAACTCACCAAGAATAAACTGACTCAAATGAAAAATCATGGACATCTAGTTAAAATCTCAAAAGAATCAATCAGGACAATCTTCATGATAGTACAAATGAAAAGAATATTAGAAATTGTAAAAGTCTAAAAAACAAAAGTCTATGCTATGATGAAATACCAATGTCTTAGGTAAAAAATGCATCCATTTATAGCAGAACCCTTAAAATAATTTTAATGAAATGCTTTCAGTCTGGATTCTTCCCGAAAACTTACAATCGCAAAAATAATCCCTTATAAAAAAGGTGACTCAAACAAAAATGGATACATTATAGACCAATATCCCCTACGGCTTTCTAAGATTTTTTAAAAACTTATCAATAAGAATTCAAATCTTTGAGATAAAAACAATTTTCAGAAAGCAAAATGGTTAGAAAAAATAAATCAACCTGCACAACAATAAACAGGTTTATGTAAAACTTGTAAATGCTTTAGAAAGGAAAAATCTGAATTGGAATATTTACGACCTATCTAGGCATTTGATTGTATGATATAAAATTTTCTAGATAAACTATATTATTATGGTATACGTGGGATCGCGATAAACTATAAATCAATGAAAGTAACAGATCCTCAATAGTAGAAAGTTAAAACGTACGACACAAGGGTAATGAAATTAAACCGCATCCCAGTCACTAAACAGATGCTGGTGTTCCTCAAGGATCCATAGTAGGTCTCTATTCTTTAAATTTTCATAAATGACTTCCTTCTGATGAGACATTGAAACTTTTCCAGACGAGTACTTCTTAATAGGCACGTCTAGGAAATAATAATAAACAGCAACAGAGAATGACAACGACAGCAATAAACTGGTTTACTGAGTAATAAATTAATCCAAACTCTTCTAAAACTAAATAATCACTTTCACTCAATACAAAAATCAAGGCACTTAAACCGATTAATGAAATAAAAATTAACCACATAAAAATATCACCACACAATCTCAGGGTGCAGTGACATGAATTTTTAGCATTTTATGGGAATCCTTAACATGGAATAAACATATTAACCGTTGAAGGCAAATTAAATAGCCTGCTATTCTTTAGACAAATAGAAATCAACAAATGTAAGTACATCAAAACTAGTTATTTGCACTTTTGAAGTCTAATAAAACGGGACTGAATTCTGGGCATCATCACACCATGACCAAAGATTCAAACTTTCAAAACTGTTGCAATTAGAAATATTACAAGGCGCACCGAGAACACATGCACAACTTGTTCAAAATCTAAAAATATACTTACCTTTAACTGCATACATCTAAATCAGTCCTATTGTAAACAAACTTCAGTCACTAGAAAAAAATTGAACTCATCACACCAAACATGGCATACAAAATGACATCATATAGACCACATAATTCTAAAACTAGCTCAACTTAATTCTAACTATATTACAAATTAAATATTAATAAACCCGAAAGAAATTAAAAATTAATCCATAAATAGTTTCAAAATAAAGTCAGGTGAATCTCTACTAGACAAAGAATATTCTCAGGCGCATTTTGGAGATAATAAGTATCATAAACACTTGTGAACACAAACATTAAATCACAATGATTTGATTATGACCTATAATATTACCAATACTAAATGTGTAGTCATCATATAATATTTGTATTATAGGCCTATATTCTAATGAGTAAATGACTACTTATCACATTATTGTATAGGCCTGTATTTCTATTACTTCATATACTAATTATGTGTAATAACACATATATTATGCACACTAGTCTACTACTTTGTACTTTAATTATTAAAATTACCTATATTCATCTTAGTCTACAGACCTGCTGTTACAGGTAAATGGTCTAAAAAATATGTACTAGTATACTAGGCAAAATCAATAAAACTATATAGGATGACAATGCTAGGCTAGTCATAGAATTGCTTTGGGAAGTTTGAAAAATAGGTGGCAAAAATAGGTTATGTATGTTACAGTGTGGGAATATTTAAATTTTGAAATAGTATGTATTTGAATTCCGAATAGTATGAACTCAAATTTGTTACAGTATCTTCTTCTTCTTTTCATATGCCCCCAATCGGCCTACTCGGCCATCATGTATTGCCGTGTTACTTAATAGAGACAGGATTCCCTTTGAACATGCCTCATGCCATCAGGCATCGCGTCAAGTTTAGACTTAGTCCTTTTACAACTGAAAAGATGTCGTCGATTCTGTTCTTTCTTACCGCACAAGCTGCATAGGCTTGAATCTGCCATTCCTGCTTTACCTTTCATTTCCTTTCTTGCTTTACAGTATGTATTTGAATTTCAAATCCGACCACCACCATGGTTGTGGTGCCAGTTTGGCGGGCAGCCCCAAGTTTGGCAGTTGTTTCTTCGTCTGTTGCAATCTAGCTACGGCTATGAAATTTTTAAGGGTTTCATACTTTTAGCGAGGTAAGCGGTGGACAAATCAAGTTTAGGAATACTATTACCCATATCTATTGAAAATCAATAAAAAGTATAATATTTTTGGTATGAGATTGTTGCTCGCACCCCAGTTTATACGTTTCAATTTATTTGCCAACAACAATTAATTTTATGGTCATTATTATACTTTGTGGTAAAAAAATCCACATTCGAATTTGATATTCAAACTTTTAAACAACTATTTGCTATACAATTCAAACATTAAAAATTTAAATCACTATTCACACACCACTAGCTGTGACCCATGAACAGCATGCATGGTTTTGTTGCAAGCCCAGACCAACAAATAAAACACCATGATATTCTACTTGAACAGGAACTACTTTTGGATTGTCCTTTTGCTCGAGGTAATGTAATCGAGGTGCGAGGCTTGGGTTTTTGTTCATTTTTTTTTAATTTGGATAAAAATGTGTTTTGTGGAATTTTTTGGAATTTTGATTTTTAGAAATTTTAGTTGAAGCATCGTCGGTGAGCACATTTGAGTTCTTATGTGATTCATTGGCACCTTATCCATTACATGGTTGGAGGCGCCGCCGTTTTGTAGGTATTCAAATTTGTTTTTAATTTTTTTGTTATACAAAAAATGTGTTCTATGGAGTTTTCTGGAGAAACTTTAAATAGATCGTTGTGCTAAGTTGTGTATTCTTGCTTAGATAGACGCTTATCCATTACATGGTGACACATGGCTTTGTAAGAGCTACAGAATGTTTTATTGTGAGAATTCTTGGGAAATTACATATTTGTATAATATGTGTGGCTAGCAAAATCTAGGCTACCAGGCGAGGTTAACATTGGCAGATGTGAATAGGATATTTCTCCAAGCCAGGAGTAGGTGGCTATGTGTCATAATGAGCTATTGTATTTGTCGGTCAAAGCTATATGTGAGGCTTATGCCATTTGAATGAGTTTTCTAGTGGGTCAGCATGATTTGATGGGTGCTGCAGAAAGTTGCTCATTCAGAATTTTATTCAAGGTTAATAGCCGTGTATAAATTTAGAAGAGCTTGATTTGATGATTCATGGATATGAATGTGTTTGTTGATTAGTTTGATAGGGTTTTAATTGACCACGTTGTGTATTATACAGGTGATGTACAGGACTTATAAGTATAATGTAGTGAGTGGGAGTTGTTCCTGTAGTAGGTTATTTCATAATGATAGGATATGTTGTATGTAATGTACATAGGAAGTTGGGGGATAAGTCTCACGGTTGAGCGCCCTTAGATGTAAAAGAGCTAGATTAATTATATATTGTGTTTGTGGTATTATGTACTTTGGTGCTGCAATTTTGGTAAGAAACGTTTCCGTCAAGTTGATATAATTTCGTTAATTTTTGTGGTTTAAATTTCATCATGTTTTGAATATGATGATGTGATCAATTGATTAATAGTTAGTTTGGATGGCTCAATGCTGGAGTGAGCAATATTGTGTGCTGAATGTTTTTTTTTTTTTTTTTAATAGAAATGTTAGTGTCAGCTCTAGGATATTGGGTAATTTCCTTGGTTGCGATTGAGTTTTCGATGCAATAGGGTAATCGCGAGGGAGTTCCTCGGGTTTTTATGAGAATTCTACGGGAATTAATGAGTTTTCTGGGGAATGAATAGTAATCAGTTACTGTCTGATCAGATGCAGGATTTTCCTGCAGGTTTAT
>JAMZAV010015282.1:0-11519 GCA_024449915.1 Sweltsa coloradensis | reverse complement strand
CATTTCGAAGCAAGTTGTTAAACATATAGCAATATAAAAAACTTATTAAAAAAATTAAATTGACGTTATTTATCGATCTTACATCATGGGCATTTTGAAATAGAGTGCTTTACAAATCTGCATTGAAGATGCAACGTTTTTGCTTTTCCGCATTAGCGGACGCAGCAGTAACCCAACTGAACTACACGAATTACACAATGGCATTTTTCAGATGACTAGATCGGTACTTTTTTTTCAAACAGTAAAATAAGTCAAAACTCTCTGGGGAGGGGCGCTAGACCCCAAGCTACCCCCATAGTCAAACTGTAGATTATAAAACCATTATACCTTGAACATGACGCATGACCATGACCATACTGGCATGACCATACTGACTACGTTACAACTTACAATTGGATTGGTCCATTGATGCTACTGGTTTGGGGGTGCGGGATGCCCCATAGGGATATATTAAAAACAAAGATAATTATATAGGTGCACAATAATCCCCCAATTTATTTTATACTTTGTAAAAATCAGATGACAAGGGAATAGAATGTGGACATGGAATGGTTTTCAGAACAGAACTTGTCACATTGTTGACATGCTTGAGCCACAAATCACAACCGTTCTGGAAATGACTTCAGATGGTCTTCATATTTTTTGGTAACTAAGAATTGTTTGTAATTTGTATTATTGTCCTTGCACGACAATATCACTACCAATAATAAGAGCACTCAAGATGGACAAATTCATGAAAATAATAATGGAATGAAGTCATCTTACATACCAATTTCCATTAAGTAGCTTTCATTGGCAAAAACCAAGCAATTAGACATGCTTAAAATGTTAAGTCTAAAAATAATTGCAGTATACACGAGATTATAAAAAATTTTAAAAAGCATAATTAGAAACATTCTCATTAATATCTAGTCTTGGTGCCTTCAATCAACAGGCACTTATTTACAGTTAATTACCAACATTAGGTAGTATTTTAGCATACAACCCCAAGAAACCGAGAAATAATTTGGTTCTGTAAGTTTCAGGGGTTGTATACAAGTCCATTACATAACTAAACAATTACTATGCACTTAGTAGCCAAGATCCCACACACTTGTCAACACTTTGGCCTGGATCCATACAATAGAATAATCTACAATATTCAACATCCATCAATAGACTTAACAGATAAAAAATAAGTTTGTCATAAAAAGGTCACTTTCATAACAGAAAATGTATCCAGTAGAAACATGTATAAAAAATAAGAGATGTAGGGCTGGGGCCTATAAATATATAGGAGGGCAATCTCTTTTTTTTAATGTGACTACTACCTTAAGATAAATCCTGAAAAAATTGGATTTTAATACTTGAAAAAACTAGGGATGGCCAATGGCGAGGGAAGGATTCATAACGATTTTCTGATACTTAATAAAATTTCTCAAAACTTAAATTTTTGTAGTTTAAAATGGGCATAGTCACATTGGCTAATTGGTTGCAAGGCCTAGAAGCTAGAGACCAACGATGTTTCATGGGGTTTTATCTAGACAGGGTCCGTGTCAAAACCTTCAGAAACATTTGGTTTGTTTATCTAAGCATAAAAAAAAACAGGTTAAAAAAAAGTTCTCCTTCAGAAGGACATTTGGAATTGCAGTTTTTTTTTTAAAAATCGTGGTATAGGCATTTAACTTGGACATTAAACTTGGAATTGGGCATTGCCGATTCTGCCGATAGATCATCAGCAATTCATCGGCATAAGTGCATCCCTGTACAAAGAAGAGGATTTTTGGTACACAAATGCACCTCATCATAAATTTGCAATCTTGCCATCCAAGTATGTTTGCTCTCCAGATGAAGTTTTGAAAAATGGTATACTAAAACACGGGCGACACAAACGCAATAACTAACGGTGGGTTCTAAAAACAACGTATCGAGGCAAAATCTCAAAAACAGAGATATACCCATAAGCATATTGCAAGGTTATTTTTTGATGTCTTATTATAAAAATATAAATATATAACACTTTTCTTTCAAATTCAATAACCTTCTAAAAAATATATTGTCATTTTTGTCTATTTTTTTCAAAAGGGACAATCGCAAAGAACGGTAGGGTTATCAGATATCCGCAAAATCGGGACACATCAATTTTTAAACCTTAATATGTATATGTTTATGAAAATTTTGCCAGGTTTCGGTGAGAAAAAATCTTAAATGTTTTGTCGTGATCCACGGTTTTAATGTTTAACTAGCTTTACGGAAAATTTATCACCAAATTTATTATAGAAATGACCTTTTATTTTTCGAAACGTTTCAGAAAAACTAGGTTTCCATTTTTCAAGGATGGGTATAAAACAAAAATTCAATAAAAAACAAAAGGCGAAAAGGTCTGCTGGAATGGTCCCCAAGGAGCCCCACACTCAGAATCCCCACAAAACTAAATTAATTTGCCTTTGGTCTTAGCATATTGTTGAAGTTTTGGATGTGATCATGCGAGTCACTGCATTTGGATCATTGTAATTTTTCTATGTTTGCAAGGTAGTGTGTGGGGATTTTTTTTTTTCTATTTTGTTTATTTTTTAATAATGCTTTGGTTGTCTTATTTGAATTTTTTTTTTAAAACCCACCCTTGAAAGGGAAAAAAACCCCAGTTTTTTCTAAAAACGTTGGGGATAAAGTAATTTTTTTAAAAATACTTTGGTTGAAAATTTTCCATAGAGCCTAGTTATAAGTAACAAACATTACACATAACACACCTACATGTAAATGCTTCACATTAAAGAAAACATAGTACGTACAATATTTTATGCACAATGGCCCTCACGAGTCATGAGATTTGTCAAAATAGGCTTCTTTGATATTACAAATATAGGACATAGTAGTCTTAATAATTCAACTTCCTACCTACAGTAATATCAGTAATAAATTTAACATTTTATTTTGGAAAAAACACTATGCGCCGAAAAGGGCCCACATTTTACGCCCAAAAAAACCATGTACCATATCGCCCATCTTGGGGCGCTTAGCCTATGTTCAAACCCCAAAACTTCAAGCCCCATCAGTGGTCCAAAATTGGTTGCCTAGCAAAATGCTAGGAGCCCTTTTTTGGTACATTTTATTCATAATTCTTCCTACAGGTTGTTCCAAACCTAAATACTGACAGGGTTTTTTAAACAGGATAGTAATAATAATAATAGTAATTCTAATCAAAAGTGTTTAGTGGGGGCAAAGCTACATTGTACTCAAGTAGTAGTCCTAAACAATGCTTTTTGCTGACCAGATTGGTTTTGCATGGCACACGCGGGTTCACCGCTGATGCATGTATAAAGAAAAATATATTTAATGACAAAAGTGGTTAGTGCACAATCCATTACTTTATTAGAGTGTTTGTTGATGCAAGCAAAGAATAAATTTTCTGTCTCTTAAATTAAAAAGTTAACAATTACTAAGTTTTGTAAAACGAGAAGTATTTTCCATAAAATTTACACTAACATGCCCCATTTATTAAAAAAAAAAAAAAAAACAAACAAAAAGAGAACGAAAAAACTTTTACCGGGGGCTGTTGGGCGCAAGTCCTACTTCAATATTTATGAATACTCCCTTTTCTGTTTTCCTGCAGATCTTGCCAATCAACGTAAATAACATGATGCTAGGGAATGTTTGATAAGGTCAAAAAACCAATACTAATTTGCAAATAGGAACTTAAAACTTTTAAACGCCAACTTCGTATTTCCCAGAGTTATACGTAATACATGTCAACAAAAATAATTAACATGTAATGTAACTGCCTATTTTGGTCTGAACTTATCAAAAAAGGGGTTTACACCTGGCATTTCTTTTATGGGGGGGGAAGCTGGTCACAGACTAGGGGCCAACTCTCTCCAGTTTCCACTAGATTTCATTGGGAAGTTAGGGCTTGTAGCTATTTGTTTTATCTAAAAACTGTTTTTGTTGGGGTGTGTGTAAAACCTGTTGTGCATGTGAACCAGGGTGTAGAAATGTTTCAAACTTTCAAATGACCGTTTAAAATAAGTGAGGGCCTACTATCAAGTACAAAACTTTTTGGTTTTCATGGAACTGGCCAAAAATTGTTCCATCAAGAAGGTTTCAAGTCAAAAATCATACAATGTGCTTTGTATGCCAATTAAAAAATGTCATTAACCTGTTAACATCCTAATTCTAGAATTGGGCTTTGCACTGCCACCCTTCTTTCCACTCCTAGCACCCACCCAGTACAAGCCCCCGTCTTAGATGATCCACCATGCCAACCAAAGAACTACCGAGGAGTCATTCAGTCCACGGCCTACTATGTTGAAAGTTCCTAGCAGTAAGGGGGGGGTTACAACGGCTAGCCCGACCTGCAAAAAGCTTTGCGTGCAAAGCCCATTGACAAACACACCAACAAGTTTATTACGTTTGTAGAAGTTGTGTAGAAAAAAATCTAATACGAAGCTTCATTCGAGTCGAGCTGTACACAATCAACTGTGGCAAACCGCGAGTTGCTTTTTTTTTTTTTTTAGTTAAAATTGATTCTAGCACTGCCATCCTTTCAAAAATTTACATCTCTACCACAAGGATAACAAATGGCAGTTGTCCCCGTATTAACGGAAGTTAGTCAAAATTGTCCACAAAAAGCAAGTAAACAATCCCAAGGAAAATCATTAATCAAGATTTGCTCCATCAATGATTTTTGGTGCCGCAGAAATCAGTGAAGGGGTACCATATACATTTTTTTTAAAGGTGCAGCTAAAATATCTACCTTTCTTTTAACAACAAGGGACTTTACGGCTATTTGTATCCCCTTCTAAAAAAAAAAGATGACTTTCAATCTTAGCTAGGCCTGAAATGAGTAAAGGGGCTTGAATATACCAGGAAAATATAGATTTTTAAATTTCTTGGGGGCAGCAATGTTAACGTCCCCGTCCCGCCCCGCCATTTTTTGGGAAAAAAGGTCAACCACTGAGCTAGGTGCTACAGTTTTTTAGAGACGATTTTGTTTTATATCATTTCTAAACAATCTTGGTCTTCCCCCTTCCACCTCCTTAACGAAAACATTTTCTAAATATTGTTTTTGATATATGATATTTTGTCAGACAGTACAAGAAATTTTGTACCTGCAGAGAAAAAAAAATCGTACATCAAACAATATTTCACAAAATGTTTTCCTTATAAGGAGGTGGAAGGCAAAAGATTTTGGAGAAAACAATATTTAAAAAATGGTATCCTAAATTAACTGTAGCACCTAGCTCAGTGTTTACACTTTTTGTCCCAAATATGCCATATAATGGCTTTAAAAACCCCCCCCAATGTAAAAAGTAAAATTTTTTTTTATTGAAGACCCTCTTCATTTAGCCAAGGACTCGGTTTAGAGGGCCCATACAATAGCCTTTAAACTTGAGGCCACTTGGTACCTGTACACATTATATGGCCATTGAACAATAGGGGAAATCTTTTTATGTGCAATAGTACAGTATTTATCTTCCACCCGAGTTGACCAGGTATAGAGTAATACATTTTTCAATACATTAAACCCTATTTCATTCGATTCCAAGGACACTAAAACCCCAGGGTTGGGGTTAGAAAAACAACTTTTAAAAACGGAAGAAAATTGAACTTACTACACAAAAGGCTTTAAAGCCACCCACATCAAATGTTTTTGCATATTCATAATTTAAATTAGGCCTAAATTGAAAGTGTTTTAATGAATGAAGGGGGAAATCACAGTATACTGTTTGGCTTACCGAAATGATAATCATAATAATAAAAATAAAAAAAAAATTCATTAAGTGACTTAAGATTACAAACTTAACAAATTGGCAAAAAATATACTCAAAAGTAGACAATGCCTCACAAATAGAAACCAAAGGTATTTCAATAATCCTGTATTTTCATATTCAAAGAAAAAAAAACACATCATCAATGCAGACAATGAAGCGAGCTTTTCGGTCCACTCAAAGATCAAAAAAAAAAAATGAAAAACGGAGCGACCAAAGTTAGAACAATTTTTCACTGTGGTCCTCACTTGTATTAGTGTGACATCGAGTGTAGACTTGACAAATGTAAGCTAAAACAAAGTACACTATAAATATGACATTTGTGGAAATTGTTTTTAAACAAATTAAAACATTTGCAACAAAATAACTAGCCTCTCACTGCAAAATGGGTTCATTCACATCAACGTAAAAAACACACTTTAAATTTAAAACTAAGGTAGCCTACTGTTAAAAATTTTGTAACAAATTAAGAGCAAACATGAAATATAATATTGTGGCACTGCTACTACCTATGAACCATCCAACCTAGTTTTAATATTCCGAAAATAAAAAATCAACTTATTCTGGAGTGCAGGTCAAAAATATACTACAGTCAAAGACTGAGCCAAGTCCTTCACTCATCCACATCCAAACAGGATCATATAATATGTAGATTCCACCAAAAACCCCTAAGGTGCCCATGCTTTTAGAAAAAAAAACAACAGCACAAAACTCTTCGGGTAAAATGGAAAAATCATGTTTACAAAAATTGAGAATTAATTTGAACACGATTGTGAAAAGCATCTGCATTGACAATGTTAACTATTGCTCGTCTGTTTTGGCTCAATTACAAAAAAAATTGTTGACAAAGATCATATTAATTTGCCAAAATATCGTTCCAACTTGTCGGCGTGCTCGTTTGATCCTATCTTTATCAAAACCATGTTTTTTCACTCCAGTTGTGGTTTGGGTTTAGAAGATCAAATTGAAGAGTTTTTTAATTACGGAACTGAAAATATTTTGGGTTCCCTTGGTGTTTGTATTAACGAGGGTTTACTGTAGTAAGGCTGGGTTTAACTTTTTGTTAAATACCAACATCAACATTAAAGTCAAATAATCCAGACAGATAGTGATGCAAAAAATACAAAATTTTTTAGGCCAAATTAAATTAATTCCGACATCTTTAAAATATAAACTAAGGTAAAATCTCAATGGCAGTTTTGTAGGCTCCACTTTGCAATGCCAGACAACTGTTGTTTAAAATGGGCTTGTCCGACAGGCAGTATCGAGCCGCAGGTGTAAATGGGAATTGCAATTTAATTTAAAAAGTAAAAAAAATTTTGGTACATTTTAAAATTTATAACCAATTAATTTTAAAAAAACATAAATTTTCCACACAAAAATAGTCGAAAATTTTCTCCCCGACATCGTTAACAATGTCGATGCCCACCATAGTTTTTAGTGTTCGATGATTTTTTTCCAAAACTTATAGGGTAAGGTTTTATACTCAATGTACGGAGAAAGGTAGACCCGACTGACCTCTGGGCTAGGGCGGGCGAGGAAACAAACGCACACAAACTGTCACTCGCTCTATGACTTCATTTACGATGTTTTTGAATATGATACAAGAGAAATCATTCGCCTGCCAACATTGGATTGATGGATTCCATATCGACCTTTGTACTTGACAAGATCCCACATTAGCCTTGTGTCAGAACGGACGAGAAAAAGACGACTTGAATAAACAGGATGGAGGCCTTAACAGTAAACAATTGTTGTATGTGTAATTGAACGCAGAAGACCGCAAGGAACGAAAATATTAAGGAGATGTGTTTGAGTTTTGAGCACATTAATGGTGCAGGCTTTTGTGGTGTAGGTGCATCTTAAGTATCTGGTACATGGTGACAGTCAACTTTTCTAATGACTGAGAAAATAACTAATCACTTTATAGGAGAACAAAACAACATTAAATTGTTTCACATTATCACTCATATCGACGGTAATTGACAATTCTTTAAAAAGATCCCTTAAACAAACTGATGCCTGTGCCATTATCATTGTGAATAATGCAGACAAATTTGAAACCACCTCCAAAGAAGGATACAAAGAAACTAAAAAAAAATGTAACAGTACAGGGAAAATTCAAGATAATGGAAGCGTACTAAAATGTAACTAGGGGTGCTAAGTTTTAAAATTATTATCGAATTGAATCAAATCTTTTAGTATTTGAATTTGGATTGGTCATTCAAACCCCGGATCTTGAAAATTTCAAAAGAATTCGAGGTAGGGCGCGAAACAGCGAGATGAAGGGATCCCGTGACAACATGGCCGTAGGGGGTACGTCACCGAAAAATTTTTCCGTTCAAGAAAACGCGATATTTCCCGAACGTAGGCACGAAAGCAGGTGTTGCGCAACCTTTACGGCCCAGCAGAGGGAGGCCCTTGCCCTAGCCGGCTCAGTCTCATTTCAAACAGCGAGGCGTATTCAATCACGTGAAATCATGTCCATTCTTCCAACTCGTACGTAATAGTGCGGGTCTTTGAAAAGGCCACGGATACAAATGTTATGTTTAGGCCCTACTAATGTGTTTCTTTAAATGATGCCAAAGAAGTTTCCTCCAAATGTTTATATTAAAGTAGAACTATGGCCAAAAGATAAGAACGGCTTACCTTTGCAGATTAATACTTTGCGTTCAGAAAAGGCTGGACGGATTGAATTGTTGTTGAATTGACTACGACCTTTTTTCTTTAAAATTTGCTTGGTCCCGCGAGGTAAACTAATTTTGGGTTCAGATTCAAGAATTTTTTCTTTCTTTCTTTATATTTTAATTACTTAATTAAAAAATAAAAAAAAAAAATAACGCAAAAAAAATCATTTATTTTTATTTTATTTATTTAAATAATAAATAAAGCAAAAATTCTCGAATCCAAATCCAAATTGCTTTAACTAACGGACAAGCAACATTAAAAATAGGTCTTATCCATTCAACAACACTTCACCATCCAGCCCTTTCTGAACGCGAGATTCAGATTGAAATGAAAAATTGGATTTGCACCCCCTAAATGTAACAGGTCACTTCAATAGAACATCCTAGTCCCTAATCAATTGTGTAGGACTACCCACAAAGTAATACCTTGTTACCAGTTTTAAACCTGTATCCATTTTCCATCCAACAAACATTGATTCAGAAAACAATTTCGGAGTTCTGTGTCATTGTAGTAGCGCATAGCACCACACCACCCTGTCACTTCAAATTAAACTAGGAAGGCTTTTATTTAAAAAAAATGTAGGTAGTAGTCACTTGTACCCACAGAAGAGCTAGTCCAAAAACCCAAAAACTTGGGAACAAAATTTGATTCTTTCATTTATCCTAAAATACAACTACAATTACCACGCAAAAACACAGCACCGGCACAGTTATTAACTCAAACAAACTTTCATATATTTGCACATTAAAAAAACCCGATCAATGACAACACATACAATACAGGGAAAGCAAGATTTCTTCTTGGCATTAAAATTTGTGGAGATTCCCTTTTTGTTTCAAAATTTTCTACGAAGTTTGCAAGTTGCTGGCCGCACACACTCCCTAGGAGTTTGTTTGTGGTTCCCAAGTCCTGCGCCCTCACGACACAGACAGATGGCGTTGGGTGGGAACCCATTTTTTTGTGAGAACTTTATCCAGCCATTGCAGTGGCCCGTTGAGGTGGAATCTCGACCCGCAGGGGGTAAATGGGTCACGTCTTGCCGGTGATACTCCGCACCCCACCCTTTCACAAAGGACATTCTGCAAACACAACACCAACATTAGACCTTAGGAGACTAACAATGCAACCATACATTATTTTAACAAAGGAAATTCTCCTAGGTAAGTTTTAAGCATCTGTGTTAGCTTACACACTTTTGGCCATTGCATAAGAGGCAAAATAGGCCTCAAATTCATGCTCACTTTTCCGGGCAAGTCCTCACTCTCACATAATGTCAAATGATTCAATCAATCAAAAATGAAATGTCCCCTTTACAAAAAAGTATGATGTATTATTGGGGCGGGTAGCTTATGGTCAAAAAAGGGGGTAAGGTTCCAATGTGTAAATTTGAGTTCAAGAAAACAATGCCCGATTGGCAATTAGATATTCACATATGGGCACCGAGTTTAGCCACTGAGCGCGCCACTGAGCTGACAGGCAGCACAGCGTGGTGAGAGCTGGCGGAACAAACGTTGGGCTTCACCCGCGCTATCGTAATGATTGAATGGGTCGGTTTTTTTAAATTTCGATAAAGGAGTGTTATTGCCTGTTTCGAGTGTAAAAACTAGTTTGAAAAAGTCCTAGCATTATTAAAAAGTAATATATTATTATGTTTAAGAAATAGTTGTAAATACTCTTTCATAATAATAATGAAGGTCTCAGTCTACGGCTTACACACTGATCATCAAAGAAAGGACATTTATCGTTTATATTAGCCCATGCTATTATTCTTTGGCGTAATAGTTTGTATGGTCAGCTGTAAATTAATAGTGCAAAATTTTCCTTTCAATTAAAGATTGATTGGCTCTTATGACTGGCCATCCTACCTCATGAAGTGGTAGGCCCCAGGTTTTCTGTGGGTGAAGGCGTTGGTCAGCTGTTGAATGGGTGTAGTGGGGTTTTCTTCTAGCCTTCTAGTAAACTCTCAAAAGTGCCTTGACAATTTTTGGCAACGTATAAAAAGAGCAATTTGTGTTTGTTTTTTCATCGTGGACAAAATTCTAGAGCAATACCTGCCATAGTTTTGATTCCAATTCTAATAAAAGTCCCCACAGACTTTTAAGGGGCAACGGGCGGCTCGGGCAACCGGGGGTCCGGGGCTTGCCCCCGGATTTTTTTATATCCTTGGTGCATTTTGTCGTTTTAGGATTTTGGGCACTTTTCATTCTTTTTTCTCGGCATGTTCATGGAGGGGTAGGGGGGCTTGCCGGGGGGGAGGGGGTTTCACATACCTGGAAGGCAGAAACGAATTCACACGCGCGCCATTTAATTAAATACATTTTTTGTAAAAAAAAAAAAAAATTAAAATTTTTGAAATTGAAAAATCGTAAATTACAGGGCAAAGTAAAACGTAATGACTACCGTTTTTCGTAAATTTTACGAATATTCGTAAAACTTGGCGGTATTAGTAGCTCAATTGCTAACATAGGGATACGGCTATATAGGCGAAGGCCACATTAAAAATGACTACTTTTCGTTTTTTTGTTCTTTCATCTTTGTTACGTTCCAAATTTTTTGTTACAATAACTTATGCCTTGCCTCGACGTATTCGTTACACAGGTGAAACCCAAAGGTTCAACATTTTTTTTTCATCTCGACGTAAAATTGCGTCCCCGACGGCAGATCTAAGAAATTAATCTTTTGCAAAAACAAAGGCATAAAAATAAATTAAATGGGGAAAAAATCACCTGACGTGGATTTGAACCGCCGACCTCTTCCTAAGTCATACGCAGTACCATTCAGCCAACTCACCTGTTTTGTACGCGCTTATAATAATTATAGTTTTTGCAGAGCATAGGCCGAATTGTTGGAAGCATAGTTTGCTAGGCCCCTCTTGTCATCCTTGAGGGCCCTAGGCCAGGTTTAGCGGTTTAGCCTAAGCCATGTTTAGTTTTTTAGACCTCTTGGTGTGAGGCATTAGGCCGTAAGTCTACTATGCTGTGTTGTTGTCCCTCAAGTTTCTAGGGTGCTACCCCAAGATTTCATATTGGTGTAGATCTGTTAGAATTGGCTAAATATTTAATTCCATTTTAAATTTAATTTCCA
>JAMZAV010015279.1:0-49291 GCA_024449915.1 Sweltsa coloradensis | reverse complement strand
TATTTCCCACTTTGGTCTTCTCTTATGTTGATGCCGCCGCCTCCAAAACCAGCTACAAAGCAAAGCAACCGTGCATGTCCTATGGTAATAGTTTCAGGAAGATATAGTGCATGCAGAGGCTATCTGTTTCTTAGGTATATTGCCCTCTCTCCCTATTGACAGGTAACAAAATACAAGAAGCGGTTGCAATTACATGTTCTCTGTGTCCTTTTACTAGAATTATCTTGATAAGCCACCCACTCAGTCTTTTATATATAAATATTAAATGGGACCATGGGGTTGGTTTGACGTGACATGGTTATGAATTACCAATTAAAGTAATTAAATAACTATTTATAGGACTAAATTACATTTAAGCTGTTTGCTAATTGACAAGAGCATTCTTTAGCAGATATTTAGACTACTCAATTTACTACCATGGTAACCTGCGGTTATTGTGAATGTGAATGGGTACCGGGGGGGGGGGGGGGGGGACAAAAGCCGGGTTTGCTTGTCCCTTAATTTTTATTTAGTACCTATATTTATTTAAATATTTTATCTGTACAGCAGAAGATGAGAAGACTTGGCTAGAAATTCAAGCTGATACAAAGAAACTTCAAGAAAGGTTCCAGCATGGTGCTGAGAGGGCTAAAATAGTTGCTGAGTTATCAAATATTCGAAATCAAGTAAGTACTTGACTATTTCTGCATTTACAATTTTACATATTTTTATTTCAATTTTAAGATGAAAAATAATAAAATACTGTGGTAAAAAATGTGATCTTATAAACAATTTATCCAAGCAATTAAAATAAAATACGAATATAGCAATACAAGCTTCAAAATATGTAACATGGCAGTGAGCAGTACACTAAAAAAGTAACCTTATATGAGTAGTGGCTAATGAGCAGTAATTCATGTAGTTATGTATTTTGTAACACACTCATTGTTTCTTCTTTACTTAAAAGTAGTATTTTTTCTATAGACAGTTGCTCTGTTGGAAGCAAATGAAACAAAACCACCAGAGGAGCAGCTTCCCGTCAACGCATTTTATTTAGACCGTGAAAATAGAGATAAGCTTACGAACATTGCTAAACAAGAATGTGAAGACTTTGTGGTGGAGACCAATGCCATTTGCGATGCTCTGCTAATAAGCATTAATTCATGTAGTTATGTATTTTGTAACACACTCATTGTTTCTTCTTTACTTAAAAGTTAAAAGTAGTATTTTTTCTACAGACAGTTGCTCTGTTGGAAGCAAATGAAACAAAACCACCAGAGGAGCAGCTTCCCGTCAGCGCATTTTATTTAGACCGTGAAAATAGAGATAAGCTTACGAACATTGCTAAACAAGAACGTGAAGACTTTGTGGTGGAGACCAATGCCGTTTGCGATGCTCAAGACACATTACATCAGAGAGTTAAATGTCATTGCTGGGATAAAATGGAAGTTAAAGGAAAGGTCATTAAGGTATGTCAGTCGTCAATTTAATGTAAAGAATGAGTCTAAATTACCCAAGTGAAACATTTGATGTTGAAATCCATTACACTGCTTTGTCCATATCATGTACTTACTCTTAACCTCCTCAGACCCAGGGTTTAATATTAACTATACTGCACCGCGTGTGTCTCTCATAGGAGACGGTGGGTCTGAGGACAATAACCTCCTCAGACCCAGGGTTTAATATTAACTATACTGCACCGCGTGTGTCTCTCATAGGAGACGGTGGGTCTGAGGACATTAATAGGGAATATTCAACTTCCGCCAAATACTGTACGAATAGATTTTTTAGAAGAAGTATTTCGTCCCGATTACAAATATGTACTTTGTTTTTCCGTGAAATAATAATCCAGTGATTTATAGCCGTTTTAAAAGCAGCAGTTTTTTAAAGCGGCAAAAACGACTGTGACGTCAGAACTGTGTTGATCCAACGCCGTCTGGATAAACATACATCCAGACCAAAGATGTTGGAATAGTATTATAGTAGGATCGAGATATACATCAAGACGGCGGTGTTTTAAACAAAGCAGCGCCTAGCGTAGCCTACAGTAATGTAAACAGATGGCGGACATTTTACATTTAACGTCTAGCCAGAAAACGAGAAAAGTTGACATTGCAATTCCAATGGAAATCTGTCCGTTCCCTGTAAAATTTGTCAATCCTTGATTATAGTATCAAAATATACTAATCAATTGCAATTACATGTTTGTAGGCTATATTTGGTGTATTCAATGTTGAGAACTATGCACTGCATCCAGTAGATGTATCCCTTGAAGAACAAGTTAAATGGTTAATAGAACAAAGGAAAACAGAATTGGAGATGAGTAAAGGAGACCAGTTCTTTCCTTGGGTACCAGCAAGTGTAAGGTAAGAGTACTACTATGTTAAAGGACTCAAATGATTTGTCTTAACTAGCAACTTTTCAAAATTCTACTCTCTAGTTCGCAAGTTGCTATTGACTTTTGATAGTTTATAGGTTGTTTGAAGTGTGTTATGGTGCATACATAAAGTAATCCTATAGTCAAAATGAAATTGATGCTTAGGCCCCCCAAAATACGTAATATGTTTTTGATTTTTTTTTCAAATAATTGTATTAGTAAATAGGTAAATATAGTGGCATTTAAAAAAATTAAGTTATGACACGTACTATTTTCTTTAGAAGTAGTCAGGTCTAGATTTAGGTTATTTTTTGTGGGTATTTCCACATTGATTTTAGTTACATTTTTTGTAATGTTATGTTTTAGAGAAAACTAACTCCTTAGTGAAGTACAATATTTTGCAACTTTTTATGCATAACTTGCAACAAAATCGATCATTACATGTAATTTTAAAGAGTACGTCTGGTAAAATGAAAATGAAGGATTATTGGCAAAAAATAATGCGACGAGTCAGATTCGTCAAAGTGTTTCAATGACAGGACGAGTATGACTCGTTGTAGTACTCCAATGGGTTAATCAACACTGTCTGAAAATATAATATAAATTGGATAGGCCTTAGCCACTTGAAGGGATTTGGTTTTTGCAAAAAGCAATAAACCCTAAATAACACCACAAAGTCGCAATATACCAAAATAAGTCCCCCAAATTTTCAAAGGTTTTCAACCAACGGCTTAAGCGCAAGGTGCTATCTGTGAGATGAAACCACTTAAACTAGTAATCACTGATTTCTAATCACTTATGTTCACATTGTAGATGCATTTTGTGTGTAAATTTCACCATTTTGCAATGAGAGGAATGCAAAAATTAATAAAACCAGATCACACCACTTTATAGATTTTAACTTTTTAATTTTCAGAAACAAAATTTAGGGCAAAATAAAACCATTTACAAATAAATACCTCTAGCCATTTGTCATGGAGAAAGCAGGAAAAACATTCAAGATTTTTTTCTTGGGAAATAAATTTTTAGTCTTTCCTTTGCAATCTCTGCTTATCTAAATTTGGGTTAAACAAATGACCTTAGAATGTATTTCTCAATTTCATTAATCAGGTGTAGTTGATTTTTTGGAAATCAATCCAGAAATTACAAAATCCATCTCAGATGAGTATCGAACCCCGGTCTCCCAATTGCCGGTCAGACGCTTTGACCCCTAAGCTACCTAGACGGTCAACTTCATAACATCAAGATTGTTGATGCATAGTAGATCTGAATAGATTGGAACAGTACTGCAACAATTCTGCTGGGACCTTTAGTTTTAACTGACCAACTAAACACAATTTATAATGTCATTACCAAACGCAGGTATAAGCGAGGGTTTATTTCTCAATTTCTCTCATCGATACTCTCTCGTAGGTGTAATTGATTTTTTGGAAATCAATCCAGAAATTAAAAAAAAAATGTAGTTAGAATATTGATGTACCGTATCCGTATGAATGCCATATTACGATGAGGATTATTGCCCGCAGCACATTGCAGATACAACTGGCTCAAGGTCCTAAAGGTGGGGAAGTTGAAGATCAACGAGAGAAGCTGCGAGAGGCTCTAATGGAGATAGAAGACGATGGTGAAGAAGATGCGCCGACTAAAGAAAAGCAAGAAAGTCCATATGTCTTGAGTGGCTCTACGAGTCACCACTTTATAGAGATCACACCGTATCACTATCCACAGATGGAGGTTGCCACATACAACCAAGTGCATGAGGAAGGGGTTCTGCTCAAAGTAAGCTCTCTTCCATTTCTCAAAGCATTATAGCCAATTTATTTCCTAAGCGAACTTGATTAGGGCCGATATTGCGGCTTAACGAGTGCTGAGGTTGACATAATATAGGTCGACCTCAACTCATTGGTTGCTTAGCAAGCCAAGGTAGTCTCCTTAGGCTTGATTTGGCCACTGCCTGGACAATGGACATAGTACACACAGCCAGATTAGTACCTTTCTCAAACTAATAATAGCATGCTAAAAGAAAATGATCTTCAAGTACGAGCCTACCCCTAAGCATTTCATGTATGTACTGCCTTTAATATGAAATTAGGTATTTCTTCTTGTATGCATATTGCTCATTTATATATTTCCTTTGATGTTTTGGAAAGAGACTGTAAATTACTGTAGCTGTGATTTAACTGTTCACAAAATTAGCTCTATTTCTATTATATATTCTAGGTGGCAGTTGTTCACAAAGTGCACACACAACTTCCACCACCTAGATACTAGATTCAATATCAGAATTACTAATAAAAGGGCGGGTACACAGTCGCTTTGGCCAACCTTTAGATGAGCCCGACCTAAGTAAAGGTATGATCTTGGCATTCGCTAAGATCCTATGAATTCAGCCGTAAAATACATAATTTTACTGAAATTGCTTGGTATATAACATTAAATTATAATGTAATGACAGAGTAGGCCTACAGCTGATGATCACCAATAATATGGATCTTGATTTGCAGAAAGTGGCCAAAGAACTGAGACTATTTTTTAACAAAGTCTTTAACGATACTTTAATGCAAAAGGAACGCGAAATGAGTTTGGTAGCCGAAAGAAACGCACGTCTCCGCTACATTCTGTCAGAGTTGAAAGACAATACAACAAAAATTCCTGAACCCCAATGGCATCTACATGAACAGCCTTTAAATATCATTACGGTTGAGGACAATGAATTGCCCATTGGGCCATATATTTCCCCAAGTCGCCAACTTATTCTTGACAAGCTAGCTGCAGAAGAGGAGGCTCGAAGACTCGCCGAGCTAGCCGACAACTTCAGAGAGCGAGCTCTCATCGAGATGATGGACGGGGTGCTGGAAGTTCGTTGGGAAGATATAATCAAGAAAGACATTCCATTACCCAAGTGCATGGTTAGTTCAAAACATTGAATGTGGTTATAAACATGAGGGAGTAAATTTTTAACAATTGTCCTGTGTTGTAGATCGAGAAGCAACCAGAAAATTGGAATGAGGATGATTTACGGGCAATTCACGACTATAAAGAGAAAGTAAAGTTTCTTATGAGTGAGCGAGAACGTTATCGAAAGATGCTTGAAGCAGAGTTTAAGAAACTTCAAGCTACTCTTAAAGTAAGAAAGTAGAAGTACCATTATTTATTATTTTTAATCTTATTGTTTTAAAATATATATGAAACCAAAGATGTATTTATTATATTGGCAAAGTGGTTTACTGTGATTTGAGAATGTTCTCATCTCCATCTCCACCTACAGTATCTAGATATAATATATCTAGGTGCCCGTTAGGGCGCCGCAGCCAAGCCGCGGTGCGCTACACACTCAAGCACCTTATACACCAAGCAGAGTTGGGGTGATTTCGAGGTGTTACCCAGCCGTCATGTAACGTGATGTGAACTTAAAACTATCACAATCGAGGGGATTTAGGTACCTGACAACACATGCCAAATTTTATTGGGGTACGACCATTCCTTCTTGGTGAAAAAATGGCTTGAAACATGCTCAAAATCACTTTAAGGATGTTAGCTACTCCTACTACTACTGCTACTACTGCTACTTACATCTAATACGTCGGCCCGCGATTCTGACCAGACGGGTGGGACTACAATGTTCATATTTTACATGGACATTAAGGTTATAGTATTATAGTCTCTTTTGAAAAAAAAAGTTGAAAAAGTTTGTTGGAAGGCTTCCAAATAAAGGTTTTAAAATAAGCCTTAAACACTTGGCATACAATCAACAAGTAACCATAGCTACTTGACACTTGTTGACGGTATAAGCAGAGTTAGGCGGGAAAGTGCGATACGTAAACAAATGGCGGACATTTAAAATTTTCTTCTTTGTGTGGAACGAGAAAAGGTGTCATTATACCTCTCATAAAACAAATCAGAAACCGTCCCTGGCCTAGGCCCAGATGTAGAAAATTATTTATAATACAACAGTGTAGGTCTAAAGTTCCATTAGGCTATAGGACTAGATAAATAAATACTTACACTACATGTTTGACAAGCCCTAGGCCTTTCTTAGCCAACCCAAGGCCCGCACAACCTTGTTTTGACACTTCCCGCACAAATAACTAGTTTTGATTACTACAGGCCTAATGGAGATAAGCAATGGTGTGATAGTCGTAGGCTATTCCAAAATTTACGGCAATAATAAGCTTTTTTTTACTTTTAATAAACTCACGAAATCTCCTGTCACTTTTAATAAAAATGTAAAACAAAAGATGGTGAAAATTTTCAATATTCTTCTGATTATCTGATGATTTACATGGCTGTGGGTCAAGGCCGTCTAGATATATCGCTTCCCTCGTGTGGGTGCAGTGAAATAGGTGTAAAATTATATTAGTTGTGCGTTTGTTGTTACATGGGAAAGTTTTAATAGGATGTGAGTTGCCTAGACTTAACCAGTCCTTATACCGTCGTTATACCATGGTTATACCACCTATACCCAGGATGTACATGAATCCGGGCCTAGATATTTTACATCCTATTGTTATTGCTAATACCATAAAAATTAAATCAACTTTGATAAAAATATATTATATTTTAACAAATAATTTGTAATGGAACTTGAAAAAGTAATAAGATCACACACATAACAAAAACTTGTAGAAATACAGCCAAACCTTACACACTCAAAAGGAATGAGATCTAAAAAAAGGGCCAAGCTCATCTACCCTTCCACATTTGCGCATTCTTAATTCATAAACGTACAGTGTCCCATAACAGCATCCTCGAAAAGCTTGGCAAAATAGAATTTGCATGTTTACGTTTAAATTAATTACAAAAAAAGAACTTGGATCAACTACTACGTTAAATTAATAATCGCAAATTCTATTTTGCCAAGCTTTTCGAGGATGCTGTTATGGGACACTGTACGTTTATGAATTAAGAATGCGCAAATGTGGAAGGGTAGATGAGCTTGGCCCTTTTTTTAGATCTCATTCCTTTTGAGTGTGTAAGGTTTGGCTGTATTTCTACAAGTTTTTGTTATGTGTGTGTTCTAACTATCTGCAATGATCTTTTATTAAACTTGATCTATTAAAAATTATAATTTAAGGGAAAAAATTTTCTTTTTTTAAACTGCCCCTACAATGCATAGACTTAATTCAATGTCATATTAATTAGACGAGGGAGCGCAGCGACTGCGGTCTACAATTCAACTCAAACGGCACTAGATCTGTTTTTTGTCTGTGAGTGAGTGACTTTGCTGCAAAACAAACGGCGAAACAGATTGAGCTGAAATTTTAAACAAACATCCAGTACAAGTATTTGGAGTGCAGTTACATTTTGAGCAAAATCTGTTACGATTTAAACTCTCAATAAATAATAAATTTGAAATAGGCTGAGAATGTCACATACAATTTAACAACAATGTTTTTTGTTTATGAAAATATCGTTTTTAGCAAATCATGTTTGCATGCAGTGACCAAGGTGTATCGAATGTTGCACGCTCAAGGTTACCTAAAATTCCGCTCAGAGATTGAGTAAACCTTGCAATCCTTACTCAAATTTTGTACTGCGGTCTGATTCTGTAAAATCGTTATGGAAGATAACGATCGTTATCCGGCACTTTAGCGACAATTTTGCGTGTCGACTGATTCTGTAAAAATGATAGCGATCGCTATGATAACGAGAATGAAAAAGGAGTCGCTATGCTATGCTATCAAGATACGATAAATGGCGGCCGTAGCGACTATTTTACAGAATCAGGTCGATAACGATAATTTATAACGATTGATATTTCATATCAACCGTGATCGCTATCGCTATCATAGCGACTATTTTACAGAATCGCACTGCTGGTTAGTATTGTATGCATTTCAAAGGGTGTTCTATAATTTTCCAGAAATAATAAAATAATCCTAAAATAAAATAAATTATCCCAACCGTTGTTTGAACTCGCGGGTCTCCAACATTCCGGGTATAAAGGCGCCTTAGTCAACTTGATTTGGAAAACGCCAAAGTTATTGTTAGACGAGTGAGCGAGTCATGTGTTGGCATTAAGTTGATTCATAAATTATAGAGTTTTGAGTTTGTTTGGAATAAGTGCGTGTCAACTGTTAGTCCATAATGCACCACTCTAGCCTAGCAAGGGAGGAAAAACCCATGCTAGATCTAGCCTTATTTCTAGGGGGAGGAAATGGAATGTTACTGGGTAGTCAACACAATGACTTGCTCACTCGTCTAACAACGACTTAGGCGTTTTCCTAGTTAATACAATGTAGGTTTTAACATCGTATCATAAAATAGATGAAAATTAATCATTTAGCAACTGACTATACATACTAGCCTAGTTGTAAAGTGAAGTGTAGAATCTAGGGCGACGGTCGTTTGCCCGCAGCCAAGCGCACGCGACTGCT
The DNA here is from genome assembly GCA_024449915.1 of Sweltsa coloradensis. Classification (NCBI taxonomy): domain Eukaryota; kingdom Metazoa; phylum Arthropoda; class Insecta; order Plecoptera; family Chloroperlidae; genus Sweltsa; species Sweltsa coloradensis. Next base: position 40,558 of record JAMZAV010015279.1, on the reverse strand, counting down.
AGTAGGCGATAACTAACACGACCCTGTTTACTACTACCCGAGTTGTTTTTTTTTTAGCTATTTGCACACGCCGCCCTGAAAGATTTACAATCTTAAAACTCAGTATATGACCTGATATGTGGTCCATGAGTATGACCTACCAAAAAAAAAAATCAGCCCGATCCGATAACCCGTTCTGTGTTAAAAATTATCTCAACATGGGTGAAAACCTTCCGTCTGGCTGTCTGGGGGGTTCTGACGGAGAGAGGAATAAGAGCCTACAAAGAAAACGGTACATCTTAGAACTATGAAACTTGGACCACACTTAGATGTACCTCAGACTCATATACTTTTGCTTTTAAAACCATAACCAAAACCATTTAAACCATTTAAATTCAAAACCATTAATAAATATCTTAACACAACGGATGTGTGAAATTTGGCTTGGGGGTAGATAAAAATACCAGAATTAATAATCCGCCGTAAGGCAAGTGATATTCCTCCCCCAATACCCCCTAAATCATCCCCTAAAATTGGAATAATTCATAGCTCTAACCCAAAAATGAATTTTTATTCAAATTAGTTATTAAAATTATGTTTTAATGTGTTTTAACCCAATTGGCCTATTCTCATTTCCTAAACCACATTTTTTCAACCCCCATCCCTAATAGTTTATATTATTTTTACCTTGATTTCCAGCATTCACCATGAAATCACCTAATGAGTTATCAGCATGAAATTTGGCATGATGGTACATAATAATATGAAAAATAATAATCTGCCGGAAGGCAAGCGATATTTCACCCCCACTGTTCCTTACCACCCTTAACTTTGGGAACAACATTAGGTTGTATTTAATACAATTTGAATATTTTAATTGCTGATTAAAATTATGCGTCAATGTGTTATAGTCCGGTCAACAAATCATTCACACAAAAACCCCAATTTTTTCACCCCCAACCCTTATAATTATACTTTTAGTGACAAACACTGTATAGTAAGTTACCAGCATGAATTTTAGCATGGTGGTAGATAAAAATACTAGGAAAACGCTTAAGTCCCGCCGCGTTGTTGGATGAGCGTATTGGTGCATTGAGCTGCCATGTGTTATGCGGATTTTCTGTTGTTCTGTGAAAAAATTATTACTAAGTTCAAATTTTTTTAAAATTAAATTAAATTTAATAAAAAATAAACTTAAATTTTAAATTTTTTTAATTAATCGTAATTTTAAAAAAAGAAAAAAATCGAAAAATTGGGATTTTTATAAGAAATAATTTCTCGATTGCGCTCAAATTTAACACTAACATATTAATTCATAAAATTAAGGTTCTGCGAAAAAATCATTACAATCGGATAAAGCATGTAGGTGTTATAAGTCTAAGAATTGTTTAAAAAAAGAAAAAAACCCGTAAAATTTCGATTTTTATGATAAATATTTTTTCAATTGCGCTCAAATTTCACAAGAATATCTTAATTTATAAAATAAAGGTTCTGTGCAAAAATCATTAAAATCGGATAAAGCATGTAGGTGTTATAAGTCAAAGAAATTTAAAAAAATCGAAAAAAATCGTAAAATTGCGATTTTCATGGGAAATAATTTTCCGATTGCGCTCAAAAACGTGGCAGTTCTAAGTTTAGAGATTTCGAAGGCCTCCATAAAATTTCATCTCAATCGGAGTATCGGTTTAGCCGGAATCGTGCGGACAAACAGACAAAAATACAGAAAGAAAGAAAGAAAGAAAGAAAGAAAGAAAAAAAAAAAAAACATTCCGGATTTTTTTCTCTAGTGTAGTGAAATGGAATCTTCGCTTCGCTCGCTACGCTCATCCAATAAGAATTACTATTCCGTTGGGAGGCAAACGATATTTCACCCCTCGTGCCCTCTACCATCCCTTAAAATTGGAATTGGTTCTAGGTCATATTCTATATATGTTATAATTATTAAAATTATTCAATAAAATTATGCTTAAGCCTGTTTAAGTCCAATCAATCTATAATTTCACATGTTTTTTCTACCCCCACCCCTAGTAGTGATTTATGTAATCAACACTTACCAGCATTAAATTTGGCATGGTGGTAGATAAAAATATAAGAATTACTATTTCGTTGGGCAAAAGATATTATTTCTGGCACTAGGCCCTCTACCATCCCAGGAAGTGAATCAAACTCCGTCTAAGCATCCGGGCAATTTAGATGGAAAATTACATTTGAAATTTCCCTCTTTCTTTGAATTATCATTTACAAGTTTCACGCCTTGATATGAAACAAACAGCAAAAAGATGTGATATCCCCCCCAAATAAAAATTTGTAAAAAAAAAAATTGCAGCCAAACTCTCTTTTAAAAGTCTTTGGCTGTGAATGTTGTGAGATATGGAATTTGAGCCAATCTTTTCATTCTTCTCCCTAGTTTTGCATTGAAAAGAAGTTAGATCATTTCACCTGTTGACAAGCGCCAAGCCAACCATTTTCGTGGTAAAAAAAGTAAAAATTTTAAACTCAAAATCATAAAAAAAATTCTTGGCCATTGACTTTTTAAAGTTCTCGTAATGAGCCAAATTCAATGGCCAAGTAATTTTTTTTATGATATTGAGTTTAAAAATTTAAATTTTTTTCCACTAAAATGGTTGGCTTGGCGCTCTTCAACAGGCGAAATGATCTTACTTCTTTTCAATGCGGAACTAGGGAGGAAGAATGAAAAGATTGGCTCAACTTCTATATCTCACAGCATTCACAGCCGAAGACTTTTGAAGGAGAGCTTGGCTGCCATTTTTTACAAATTTTTGTATTTGGGGGGTAGGGCCTACATTTAAACAAATTAACCGACAAAACACATTTTATTCCCGTATCTGCATGCGTATTAATAACTAGGCCGCTTCGTGAACGCTTTTTTTAGTCGCATTGATGGATGAGCTTTTTTGTAAGTTTCTAGTTTGCGTGGTATCTCTTTACTTTTGCAAGTGCTTTTTGAACGCATTGTAGGGGATTGTTGTCAAGTTTCTATTGGTACTTGTTAATTGTTATTAAATACCTCAAAAAACTCATATTAAAACCTTTATTCTATGGATTCTGTCTAATTTTCTAAACATTTTCTTTCAAAAGGCAATACATCACCATTACCTTAATGTCCATGTGAAATTTGAACGTTGTAGCCCCACCCGATTGGTCAGAATCGGCCAAAATATCACGAAAATATCGCATTAAAAATCGTTTTTTTTTTTGTAAAAGTACGATATTCATGAGAAATATTACTTCGATTGTACCCAAAAACTTGGCAGGTCTAAGTTCAGAGATTTTGAAGGTTCCCTCCAATTTTTATCAAGATCGCATATGCCGTTTGCCCGGTAAAGAGCGAACAAACAGTCAGAAAAACAAAAAAAACCACCCAAGCTAAATTTTTTGGAGGGTCAGTGAAATTGAAGTCTTTGCTTCGCACATCCAATAATAATTGGTTACAACTTACAATGTTTATATATACCACCGTATTTACTCGCTTATAGGCCGCCCTCGAGTTAAGGCCGCACCCTTATTTTGACCACTCAGATTTTAAAGATTTGGATATAAATACTATTGATAAATGGCTTCACATAATGGCCGCACCCCACTTTTTGAACTTGACAATTTCAAATATACCCGAGGCCTATACTCGCATAAATAGTAATTAAGTTTAAATTGTGTTTTCTTTATATTGTGTTGTCATATCGATGTATCTTAAATATTAAAAGGCGGATGGTGGATGACTTGATCTTGTACGTGGACTTGGAATTGTAGTGTATTTTATTTAAAGATTTTATTTCTGTTCATTTTGGTTGGGTTTTGTTAATTTATATCACAAATAAAATAATATGTTTAAATTTTTTTCTACCTACCAATTCACCTGATGTTGTGTATTGATAATATAAACTGTTTGAATATATTATTATCTATCTGTAAATGCATCAATCTTTCTATCTAACGAATTTTTGAGAGACTCAGTGGCCACTTTAATTGAACTTTGAAACATCATAAAATGGTAGGCCCTATGTTAATGACGATGTATCAAATGCTTGATCTGCTAATTTCAAGAATATGATACAGGGCATATAACTTAATTTTATCTCAAAGTATAATTGACTTAATTCTTCTATTCAGATATTTCACATGTATGTACACACCCTCGACCAGAAGTAATTGATCATGGGGATTGGTATAGTAGATACAACTAGACGCCTTAATTTATTTATGGTCAATGGTGTATATGTCTGAGAGTACGTTAATGATTTTAAGTGGTAATATTACTAACATAATAATAATATTGATTTGTTAACTTCTACCTACGTACTATACCACAATTTCCACCACCTTTCTGTTAATGTGTTTAATTTAACACTGTCCTAATAAAATAAAATAAATTTTTATGTTAGCAATTAATTACTAAACCCTTCGAAAGTAGTGCGGGAGACTGTTTTAACTACGATTTAAACATCTTCAACGTCCTCTCCACTAATGCTTTCTGCCCATTAACAATTCTTAGATAAGTTAGGTTAGTATGAGGGTGCATGGGTCCTGTGGGAGGGAGCTTGCTCCTGTTCAATGAAAGGTTCAGCGCGCCACTGCTTTGGATACAAGGTGGATGTGATGTTGAAGCGTTTTCAACTATTGTATACTGTTGGGGAAATTAGTATACAACAATATCCATTAATCTTAGGTTTATTGAATACACGATTAAGCAGATGTTATAAGATAAATACACAGTTACTAGAATAAGTGAGCTTCCATCTACTTGATGGTGAACAAGAACAGAAGTACAGACCGGGGAACACACCGCCTGCTCAACATAAGTAGCGTTGTGCGTTGACGCCAAGGCGCGCGATTCAAAGTCATTCAAAGCCTGTTGTTGCATAGGCCTACACAACACCAACCTTGTTATTTTTTAACTTGATATTTATTTGAACTTTTGAAGAAGAATTTCAGGATTTGTCTACCCATCTCCACAATCTCACATATTACAATAGTGCGACCTACATTTGCATGCGACCTACAATCGAGTAAATAGGTGGTATTTATTTATTTATTTTGTTATTTTGCTACACCCATTTTCAAGCCGACTTGCAATACCATGAGCCTTTCGCTTGATAGTACACCAAGTTGCCTAAACTGACACATTTTTAAAGGCATTATTTTTTAACACCTGTGTAGCCACATGTTCTTCCGGCCAACCGCGAAACCAGCAAATCTCGCGTGATGTCATATGCGGCGGTAGCATGGGACAGCTGAAACATGAAGGTAGTTTGTAAAGGGCTAGCGGCCGATTTTTCCGATATCTTTTTTGACGTGTTTCGAACTATTTTAGGGCCCGAGGTAGAATTGGCCCAGAGAATGGCTCTGTTAATCGTACCAAGGCGATTCAAGAGAAAAAGTCTACCTTGCAAACATCAACTAGTAAGAGGAGAGTATATTACTCCCCTAATCTAGAGGCGAGCTCTGGTATTCGTCGTCGGGGACACCTCTCCTTGACGACCTCCCCGACGACAATGACCCCACAAATGATGACGACCGCAACGTGAGAATCCTCCTTTCCTCACCCTACCCGTGGCTGATTCTGACCATCATGGCCCCTTCTCCCTATATATCCCCTAGGCTAGAGTGGCGCTATGACCTAACGGTTGGTGCGCCGTTATACTTAATGAATCAGAATAAAATACCTTTTGAAGGAATTCAAAGAGTTTAGAGGGGCATTAAACTGATCCCATCATAGTTTTTTCTCTAATTCTAATACTTGATTTACAGGAGAGTGTGGGCAAGTTTGATGATCGCCTATCAGAGTTATACTTGGTGAAGTTGAAAGTTGAATCAAGCATTGGCCATGAAAATTTAAAAGGGCTTCGTTATCGGCTTCAATGTCAAGAAAGACTAGAGGTTGATGCCGAAGAGGATAAATTGAAGTAAGCATTATTTGTTATGGTGCTCCTACTTAGTTATATGTGTAGCTCATATTTAAATAATATAATACTGATGTGATGATGTAAGTAAGTAGTACATAGTGGAAACACCCCACAGCAGACCGCAGGATTTGTGAGTTATTTTATAACAACTTTAAATTTCTCAATTGAATTAATTGGGAAACACTCCCGTAGGTGTAATTGATAACATAAATGGAAATCAAATCCAGAAACAAAAAATCCATCTCAGCAAGGTATCAGCATGAGCAGCATCAGCAGTTGAAAATGTTGTTGAAAAGGTTGCATTTGGTGTTTTTATGTCCTCTATTTTAATTACTAGGAAAACGCTTAAGTCCCGCCGCGTTGTTGGATGAGCGTATATGGTGCATTGAGATGCCATGTGTTATGCGGATAGATGTCATGTGTTACGCGGATTTTCTGTCTAAATAAAATTATATTAAAAATTAACTTAATTTTTATAATTAAATTAAATAAAATAAAAAAATAACTTAATTGTTTTAATTAATCGTAATTTTTTAAAAAGAAAAAATCGTAAAATTGCAATTTGCATAAGAAATAATTATTCGATTGCGCTCAAATTTCACACGAATATCTTAATTCATAAAATTAAGGTTCTGTGAAAAAATCATTACAATCGGATAAAGCATGTAGGTGTTATAAGTCGAAGAAATTTTAAAAAAATCGAAAAAAATCGTAAAATTGCGTTTTTTATGTGAAAAAATTTCCCGATTGCGCTCAAAAACGTGGCAGTTCTAAGTTCAGAGATTTTGAAGGTCTCCATAAAATTTCATTGCAATCGGAGTATCGGTTTAGCCGGAATCGTGTTAACAAACACACAAAAATACAGAAAGAAAGAAAGAAAGAAAGAAAAAAAAAAAAAAAACATTCCGGATTTTTTTCTCCAGTGTAGTGAAATGGAATCTTCGCTTCGCTCGCTACGCTCATCCAATTAAACATCTGTCCCATTCAGTTAGAAATACAGATTTAAAAAAAAAAACTTTTGTAATTCGAGAACTCTTTTTGATGTTTAGACAGGAGAGACCAAATTGCCCAGGCATTATAAGAGATTTTAGGCCAAAAGATCAACATTGCTAACCTAAAGCTGAATTTTGGAACATCGTTAGTATTCATCATTCTTAAAACGCACAGAGAGTTCCCAAAAGCACAGACGCTTGCTTCCTCCGCTATCGCGCCAAAGGGCTTCAAACACTAATAAAACTTGGCTGTCGGGATACGCCGTGTCGATTGTCATTAAAATGCTGACGTTTCGAACTGATTGCACAGCTCATCTTCAGAGATGTGAAGAGGAAATCACTGGGCAGAACCTACTCGATCCAGCTCGATTATAAAGCGCAAGTTTATGAACTTTTGAAGGCCAATACTTATGAGAAACTTAAACGTGACCCTACAGCCAAGATCGAAAGGGATATTATTGGACATGTTAAACGATCAACTCTAGAAGATGAAACAAAAACAAGAATTTTACCATCTAATTCGTGTACACCTAGATTATATGGCTTGCCGAAAGTCCACAAAGTTGGTTTTCCGCTTCGGCCTATTGTAAGTACTATTGGTGCTCCATCATATAAAGTGTCAAAGTTTTTATCTAGACAGTTACAACCTTGGGTGACAGAAGCTGCCTCGTATATAAAGGACTCTCACCACTTTGTTCAAATAATTAAAAACGTGAAGTTAAATGATGGTGATATCATGGTGAGTTTTGATGTGACGTCTTTGTTTACTAATATACCGATTGCAGAAGCCGTCGACGTGATTAAAGAGAAGTGCCCGGGTAATATTGCAGCATTGGTAGAGACTGTGTTAAACTCTTTGTATTTCATGTTTGACGTACTATATTATAAACAAATTGAAGGAACGCCTATGGGTTCACCAGTTTCACCCGCTGTGGCTAATCTATACATGGAACGTTTTGAGGTTAATGCCCTAAAAGGAGCGAAGCTAGTGCCATCTCATTTTTATCGATTTATGGATGACACATTCGCCGTGTGGCCTCATAGTAGGGAGGAGCTCGACGAGTTCTTAATATATCTTAATAGCCTGAGTGGTAGTATTAAGTTTACCATGGAAGTTGAAATCGATGGAAAGCTGCCGTTCTTGGATGTTATGGTGACTAGAAAAGGTGATGGCAGATTAGGACACTCCGTTTTCAGAAAAGCCACGCATACAGGTCGGTATTTGAATGCGGCTTCTCACCATCATCCCGCTCAAAAACGCGCTGTCCTAAACACTCTGGCGTGCAGAGCGAACAGAATTTCTGATAAAGAGCACGTTGATGAGGAGGTTCAGATACTTCGAAAAATGTTGCAGCAAAATGGATACAATAACAGAGATATTTCTCAAGCATTGAGAAAACCACCGTGTGTACCAGCCTTACCTACAGCTACTGGCGAGTTACAACAAGAAGAACGCGTCCCGCTTGCATATTTGCCATATGTTGAAAATACTACGGACCGAATTGGCAAGTTGTTGAAGAAATACAACATAAAAACAATTTACACCACGGATAGGAAGCTTTGTAGCATGTTTAACTCTGCGAAGGATAAGCTCCCCCCCTTGGATGTACCTGGAGTGTACGAGATACCGTGTGGGGCTTGTAATAACGTGTACATAGGGCAGACTGGTAGAAAGGTGTCAACAAGACTTAAAGAACATATAAGTCACACAAAATTAGGTCATGTTGAAAAATCAGCTTTAGCAGAACATTGTGTTGACTTTTGTCATAACATCAACTTTGACAACACACGTGTACTAGCCACAGTTAAACAATACCGCCCTCGTCTTGTACGTGAAGCTATTGAAATAGAAATGAAATCTGACAATTTTAACAGAGACGATGGGCTAAAACTGAGTAGAACTTGGAGGCCAACATTAGAACGTTTAAAGTTAGCACGTGCAGAACAAACTAGAAATATCAATGTTGATTAAACGCGCATGCGTCATGGTTTTATATAAAGGAGGTTGCACACAATTGTACTTTGTCATTCACTGGGTCGAGCTGGATCGAGTAGGTTCTGCCAGTGATTTCCTCTTCACATCTCTGAAGATGAGCTGTGCAATCAGTTCGAAACGTCAGCATTTTAATGACAATCGACACGGCGTATCCCGACAGCCAAGTTTTATTATTGACTCGGGCCGTGAAAGCCTACGACAAGTTTTTTTTTTTGGCTTCAAACACTGTTACGTAAAAATGCTTATAAACCCTGAACCAACAGAGATATCTCTGTGATTTTTGTTTCAAAATAATCGGGACTATGTACGCTTTGTGTTAAACATTCAAAACATTTATTATTATCTTTTATATTAGTCACAATCACTAATAGTGCTGGTGCCTAACTCAATACTTCCAAGTATATCCCGTAAATCTTGAATTAGGTCGAGTTCACGAAAAATTATCAAGACATAACAAATATGCGGGTGGCTGTCTTGTGGAAGCCACTTTTTGATTTTTTACCGTGCGATGAAAATTGACTGAGATATGACCAAAATGGCAATTGTTTGCGCATCGGCACTATAGCCAAATAGTACGTGGAACAAGCTGCATCGACTATAAAAATATTTCAAAGCCGGAAACCAATACCAAACTTTAGGATATGGTAAAAGACATGTTTTAGAATGTTATTTTCACTTGGGACACGCTTGGTAGCAAATGAGTCACCTGTCATGTCGTCCTCAAGATGGCCGCCAAAATAATTCTTAAAATTGCTGTAACTCAAGAAGTAATCATCAGATGTGAACAAAACAGGTATTGTTTTAATGGGTTTTTAATGCTCTACAAAACAGTTGTCATCAGCAGTTTTATCGCAAATGCAATAGTTTTAATTATAGTTCTAAATTAGTACAATGTATTGGAATTATAGCAATTTTAAAATATATATATAATTATTTATACGTAGAACTCGTTAGATTGCCAAGAAATTTTCACACTTTACTAAAATAACGCCAATAAATCCTAATATTCCTCATATTCGTTTGAGTGGGATCGTCTAATAAATCAGTTTTTTTCTTTTCATTTTTCTTTTTTAATGTTTTTTTTTTTCTTTCTTTGTCTTTTTCTTTCTTTTTTCCTTTTGTTTTTTTCCCCTTTCTTTTCTTTTCTTTTCATTCTACACCCTTTTTTATATTTGATTCATTCATTAAATGTATATTATAATATATTTTTTTTATTTGTTACCAAAATTGTTGTGTTTAAATGCATTGTTGTTGTAATGCTACTATTTCAAATATTTACGAAAATGTAGTTTATTGTTGTTTCTGCATCTATGTTATTAGATTTATTTTGTTGTCCTCCTTTGTAAATCAGTTTTTATAACTGAATAGGATAGACGTTAAATAAATAAATAAAATAAATAAAATAAAATAAAATAAATTGTTAGTCCCGAAATGAAATTCCGGTAACTTATTGATTAATTTATTAATGAAATTAAGCATTAATTAAATCCCAATTAAAAGTTTATTATTTAAGTACCACAATCACATAGTGTATCACACAAGAACAATTCGACCACAATTGAATTAAAAATTATTGGTTTCAAAACTTAATTCCAATCACTTTCATATTAATTTAATTAATTCAATTATTTCAAAATAATGACAATATTCTCAATTAATTGAGTAAAATTAACATAATGTGGTCGACTTTGGAATGATTTTAAAGCTAGTTTTATGACGAATAATAGTATTGTAAAAAATAATTAATTTACTTAATTCATCACCAAATTAATTACATTTCAGTTAACCCTTTAAGCGCCACGCCCGCGTATACGCGGGCTTAGGCGAGGTCGCTGCTAGGCCACTCCCGCGTATACGCGTTTTACTTCTCCCGCTTTTTTTTTGTAATTAATATAAGACGATATATTGTAGATATCGACGTCTGGTAAATTGCAAACGCTTGCGACATATTACGGCAAAGTGATGAAGCTTCAAGTGCAACATTTTGATTGTCGGTGTTTTTGAAACGAGCGTGAATGTTTGATGTGTTACCTGTTTCATTGTCAAAGGCGCGCGCCTCGAGTGAGCATGGCTAAACGGAACTTGACTTCGCGCCGAAATAAAATCATTTCAACAGACGATATTGCGGAGATAATTTTGACAGCTGAATCCGATGAAGAACCGTGTGACAGTGATGTGAGCTCTATTTATGATCAAGGAAGTGATAACAGTGACCAAGAACTATCAAGTAATCAGGAAAGTAAGTCTTTACCGAGGCCTACAACAGAACATGTTGCCGTGTGTCGTCCACTCTTGCTTTGCCCTAAGACAACATCTAGGAATATTCGATCAAACAAGGTAAGAAGATTAATTTTTGATTATGATGAAGACGAGCATGATTTAGAGAACTTTACTTTCGGGGAATCGAGTGAACACAGGCCTATTCCGAAACCTGTTGCTGTTCAGCGCCCTCAAAGTCCACAGCCCGGGCCATCAAATGCAAAGGCAAATCAGAACAGAAGATTATTTCCTACAGTTGTTGATTCTGATGAGTATGATAGTGAAATTGACTTAGATTATAATCCCGATATAGATGATTACCACTATATGTCAAGTGACAGTGACAGTAGTGACAGTATTCCTGGGCCTAGGGCACCCGCTCTTCAAGCAAACAGGAGAAGAGCTGTTCCTCTACCTCCGGTTTATGACTGGCAAGACTATGATAGTGATGGTGACTATGATCCTGTAAAACAGGTTTTCGACAATACGAACAGTGGGATTACTATACATTTCGATCAAGAAGCACAAGAGATTGATTTTTTTCAATCTTTTATTTCACAAGATTTGATTTCTTTTGTGGTACACGAAACGAACAGATTTTATAATTTTGTAATCAGCCAGGCGCCTCTATCTCCTATGTCACGATTACAACAGTGGACAGACACAAATGAGGATGAGGTGTACATACTTTTAGCAGTATTTATGTTGATGGTTCGACATAAAAAACTAGCACTGCATGAATATTGGAGCACGGATGGGTTGTTACGATCTCCGGTATTCGGCGAAATCATGAGTCGTAACAGGTTCTGTAACATACTACGTTTGCTGCACTTTTGCGACAATAATGAACAGGCTGAAGGTGATAGATTATACAAAATAAAAGGAATCGTCGATAGACTACGTGTGTCGTACAAGAGAATTTTCGCCCCATTTCAAAACATTTGCATTGACGAGAGTCTTATGCTTTTCAAAGGTCGACTTGCTTTCAAGCAATACATTCCTAAAAAGAGACATCGATTTGGGGTAAAACTTTTTGTTTTATGCGACGTGGAGACTGGTTATGTCCTTGATTTAGTGGTCTACACCGGAGCCGACACAGATATTGCCGACGACCATAATCTTGGGATATCTGGTGCTGTAGTATCGACATTGTGCAAACCATACATTGGCAAGGGACATACTCTTTGGATAGATAACTGGTATACCAGTCCAGAGCTTGCCAGCTATCTACTAAGTGTGAAGACAGACATATGCGGGACTGTCAGAAAAAATCGTAAAGGTATGCCTAACTTTACGAAAAAGCTAAACAAAGGACAAGTTGAGGCTAAACATACCGACAGTATGATTACGCTCAAATGGAAAGATAAGAGGGAGGTACATATGCTATCAACCTTCCACAAAAACGAAATGAAAGAAACAGGGAAAGTGGACCGTACAACTAATATTCCAATTACAAAGCCTGCATGTATTATAGATTATAATGATAACATGGGAGCAGTTGACAGGTCTGATATGATGCTAAGCTCAATCGAATGCCTAAGAAAGACAATGAAATGGTATAAAAAACTATTCTTTCATCTAGTGGACATAAGTTTGCTAAATGCCCATGCAATGTACAATGTCCACACAGGTAAAAATGAAACCTTGGCAAATTTTCAATTAGAAGTAATACGACAGTTACTTGAAAAACATCTGGCACCTAGGACTCACTCAAAGGGAGGCCGCCCTGCACATGGGGAAACACCTCTTCGATTGACGCAGCGACATTTTCCCGAAACAGTTCCGCCGACAGAGAAGAGGAAGAATGCAATGAGAGTGTGTCATGTCTGCAGTCGGACCACTCTTGGGCCAAGAAAAAGAAAAGAGAGTCGGTACATGTGTGGACCATGCAATGTTGGGCTCTGTGTTGTGCCTTGTTTTGCAAATTTTCACACGTTAAAAAACTTCTAGGCGTTTAGGGTCTATAGCCTACAATGTGATATGATATACATAGATAGCAGACATACGTTTAAACTAGTTTATCATATCCTATTGAAAATAAAGTGATTCACCTGTTTTTACGTAGATGTGAATGAAAATATTTTGAAAAATAAATGAATAAATTTCTATCAGCATCACAACATGGACCAAATTAAGTATTTTATTAATTTGGCATACATATTGGCATTCCTTATTATGTTTCCATTATGTTCTAAAAAAATTATATTCATCAAATGAAAAACATAGGAAATATGAATTTTATTGTAAATCATTACATTTTTTAAAAAAGAACTCGGCCCAGGGCGTGTGACCGATGCCAGAGAACCCGGCGCTTAAAAGGTTAAATCATACCACTTTTCACTTATGTATTATTATGTATACCTAAAACTCGATCGATCGTCATAAAAATATACCACTTTACTGACATAATGCCAGTGAATCCAAAATGTCATATCCCAAAACAAAATTCCTATAACTAACCGATTAATTAAGCTTGCAAATGGTTCCTAGTTTGGTTGTGTTAATTTTACACAACAACTGGTGTTTAAATCATTTAATATAATTTATTAATTAATTCAATTAACGTGAAAGTTACACAAAATTAATTTTGGGACTGTATATTTTTTTAAATCATACTTGCATTGTTTATATTTGATACTTTTGTTGCCATTTTTTATGTGCTACGTGATTGTCATCAACAACAATGATTGAGATACAAGTAATTCTTCAATTAATTCCTTAATTAATCGGTTAGTTATAGGAATTTTGTTTCGGGATATGACATTTTGGATTCACTGGCATTATGTCAGTAAAGTGGTATATTTTTATGACGATCGATCGAGTTTTAGGTGAAATAAGTGAAAAGTGGTATAATTTAACTGAATGTAATAAATTTGGTGATGAATTAATTAAATTAATTATTTTTTACAATACTATTATTCGTCATAAAACTAGCTTTAAAATCATTCCAAAGTCGACTACATTATGTTAATTTTACTCAATTAATTGAGAATATTGTCATTATTTTGAATTAATTGAATTAATTAAATTAATATGAAAGTGATTGGAATTAAGTTTTGAAACCAATAATTTTTAAGTCAATTGTGGTCGAATTGTCCTTGTGTGATACACTATGTGATTGTGGTACTTAAATAATAAACTTTTAATTGGGATTTAATTAATGCTTAATTTAATTAATTAATTAATCAATAAGTTACCGGAATTTCATTTTGGGACTAACAATTTAGGATTTATTGGCGTTATTTTAGTAAAATGTGAAAATTTCTTGGCAATAACGAGTTCTACGTATAAATAATTATATATATATTTTAAAATTGCTATAATTCCAATACATTGTACTAATTTAGAAATATAATTAAAACTATTGCATTTGTGATAAAACTGCTGATGACAGTTTTGTAGAGTATTAAAAACCCATTAAAACAATACCTGTTTTGTTCACATCCGATGATTACTTCTTGAGTTACAGCAATTTTAAGAATTATTTTTGCGGCCATCTTGAGGACGCCATGACAGGTGACTCATTTGCTACCAAGCGTGTCCCAAGTGAAAATAACATTCTAAAACATGTCTTTTACCATATCCTAAAGTTTGGTATTGGTTTCCGGCTTTGAAATATTTTTATAGTTGATGCAGCTTGTTCCACGTACTATTTGGCTATAGTGCCGATGCGCAAACAATTGCCATTTTGGTCATATCTCAGTCAATTTTCATCGCACGGTAAAAAATCAAAAAGTGGCTTCCACAAGACAGCCACCTGCATATTTGTTATGTCTTGATAATTTTTCGTGAACTCGACCTAATTCAAGATTTACGGGATATACTTGGAAGTATTGAGTTAGGCACCAGCACTATTAGTGATTGTGACTAATATAAAAGATAATAATATATGTTTTGAATGTTTAACACAAAGCGTACATGGTCCCGATTATTTTGAAACAAAAAACACAGAGATATCTGTTGGTTCAGGTTTTATAAGCATTTTTATGTAACAGTGTGACTTAAGCCCTTTGGCGCGATAGCGGAGGAAGCAAGCGTCTGTACTTTTGGGAACTCTCTGTGCGTTTGAAGAATGACAAATGCTACATGTGTGCCAAAAATCAGCTTTAGGTTAAGGATGTTGATGTCAAAATCTATAATTCCTGGGCTAAAACAGCTAGATAATGTTAAAACTTAAAATGGGGTTGTGGAGAGGGTACCCAACACCTTACCTGGTTGGTGAGTGCAGGGATGTAGGCATGTAGGGCCACATATTTTTCAGTGTTGCCTGCCTTGGTGTCGTGTCGGTGGTCATTTATCCGTGCGTTGTCTTGACAATGTCAAGGCTTGTCTAAGTACAAATATCGGGTCTACAGTTGATCTTCCCCATCTGAACCCATATTGTTCTTCATTCAGCACATGTTCCATCTCTACTCTCATCCTTCTGTCTATTATCCTTTCATATATCTTTGATGTATGGCATAGTAGAGTAATGCCTCTATAGTTGCCACACTTCTTTCTATAACCTTTCTTGTATATTGGTACAATCACTCCTTTCTCCCAATCTTTTGGCACCTTCTTATCTCTCCATACCACTCTGATCACTCTGTATAGCCAATGCATAACAACTGGGCCCCCAGCTTTGATCATTTCCACCACCAGTTCGTCAACTCCTGCAGTCTTCCCATTCTTCATCCTTTTTAATGCCATCTCCACTTCTTGCCAAGTCGGTCCATTCTCATCTGCTTCTTCCGTCATCCCTTCCAACTCTACATCTCTGTCTTCTGCTTCTGCTCCCACATTAAGCAATTGATTGAAATACTCTTTCCAAGTTTCTTCGATCTCCTCTGCATCTGTAATGAGTCTCTCTGAGTCATCCGTTAAGTACCTTTGTCCCCCTCTTTCCTTCCTCTTACTCTTCACTATACCATACAACATCTTCTTGTTTCCTTCTGCATCTTTCTCCAGTTTCTTAGCAAACTTCTTCCAATCTTCTGCTTTATCTTCTTTAATCGTTCTTTGTGCTTCCCTCTTTGCGTTTTTGTAAGCTTCTCTCTTTTCATCTGTTCTGTCTTTCATGTACCGTGTTCTATTTTTCAGATGTACTTTCTCCTTTACTTTGTTGTTCCACCCAACTTGTTACCATCTCTTTTCTTACCCCACTTGTTCTTCACACAGTCTCCTCTGTTGCCTGCACAAGTGCTCTCTTAAACTCCCCCCATTTTTTTCTCCACTCCTTGGATCTCTCCCTTTGGATCTCTTCCTAATCCTCTGTTTGATATTCTTCTCTGACTGAGTCTCACTTAATTTCCATACTTTGAGTTTCCTTTCCGCATGCTCTTTTCTCTTCGTACACTTCCATTATTTGGATATCTGCTACTAGCAGCCTATGATCCCCATCTAGTCCTACACTTGGGATGACCTTTACATACATTCCCTTTGGGAATAATATTTTAAATGCTATTTGTTATTTATTGTTTTTTATATTTAGTTTATGTATTTGTGTACTATTTGAAATTATTTTGTTGAAAAACTGTCATGGATCCTATGTGCTATGTGTGTTTCAGTGGACTTAAAATAAATAAATAAGGAACTTTTTTTATGTTTGATTTTATTTGCGTAATGTGTTGGTACTCTTCCCATGTAAACCATGTTTAGAGTGTATTACATGTTATGATAAATCTAGGCTTATTCATAAATACCTACCTTTATATATTAAAAATATTAAAACACTTTCCCAATATGTACAGATCTAGACCAAAAAACATTTACAATATGTACAGATCTAGACCAAGTAGGCCTAGGAGGTTAATACATTAATTATGTCAGTAATAAAAATATAAGTATAAACAGAAGATGACAGAAATATATTGTTTAAAAAATATAATATGACCATGGTTAATGTTTAAATAATTGTGTAATTTAGAACAGTTGTAGTTATGAAATTGTTTTGAAACTTAACTACAGTAAATAGTGAGATCACAAGAATACATTCTATTGGTGAAAACAATTCAATAATTAATTTATGTTATTTTTATGTGACTCCCTTATTTACTTTCAGGAATGCAATAGTTATTAATGACACAGCAATTGAAGAAAACCACACATTTCAATTCAAGAATTGCATGATATAACAGTCAAAATCCCGTGAAACACATGAAACTTGCTGACGAAAGTAAAAAATCTTGACAAGAACTTCCGCAAAGAATTGCAGATTGCAGTCAAATTATTGTGGACCAGCTATATAAATTATTTAAGTATGGGGACACTTACCAATAATTATCAACATGTATATTATATAAGCTTTAAATATGTGATGTGAATAATAATACTAATCGTTAACTATAGCCATTCGACCCATCTATCACTCATCAAAGACCTTTTTACATTTTTGGTCCCATAAGCTTTGGATACAGATTGCAGGTGCTTTGGGTAAATGGGCCTTAGGGTCTGATAGCTCAATTGGTAGAGCATCAGTATGTAAACCCGGGAGGATTCTGGGTTCGATCCCCAGTCGGGGCAAACTTTAAGACAATTGCTACATTAGTAATAATAATAGTAATTACAATACACTATTTTTATTATTATTTTGACTAGGCTTATCTCAAATGGCGACAACAAAATACACAAGTACGTACGTTTATGTATTAAAATTTAAAAATAATGAAATTATATGAAACCAGCAAAACCTATATATATAAATATGTATAACATGTATCTTACTATTTGAGGCATGTACCTTTGTACATAAGATCATCCGTGGTATTAATGGGACAATTTTTAACACTTTGGCTTTCACAGTTAATAGTTTTAAAATCCTACAAGTGTTTCTGTTACTTATCTTATGTTAATTTGATTGCTATTAGCAAATATGCATATTTAGCTTTAAAAAATATTTATTTGGGCCAAAATGAAACACCCTAGAGGCTAAATCAGGACAGCACTAGATATACATTGTAATGGACCAGATAATAGGATATGGGGCTATGGCAGAACACAGTGGGGCTAAAAGAACGCTTTTGTGTAATTTTGTCATCCCCTATTTTATTTAATATATATGTAATTATTCACCATTTTTTTCTGGGTTTTGTCACACGATAAAACGAGTAGGTAGTCTCCCCTTACCCCAGCAGGGGGAGGTGGGGTAAGTGAGACTACCTACTCGGGTTTTTTCGTATGACAAAACCCAGAAAAAAATGGTGAATAATTACATTACTTATGTCCGCGAAAATTTAAAACTTAATATATAATATATATATATATAATATATTTTATAATATTATATATATATATATAATATATATTGATTCATAGCAGTTGTCCCAAAAGTTTGCCCAGTCTATGTCCTTAAAGCGGGTTTATGCTTAAAAAACCTTATATTTATATATATATATATATTAGTACTTTAGACAGAAATTAAAAAAGTGACTACACCGGGGTTTGAACCCGGGACCTTAGCTTACCGGGCTATGCTCTTACCAACTGAGCTATGCTCTTACCAACTGAGCTATGCGGCCACCAATTTAAAACTGTCCAACATCTATTTAGTTTGGTAAAGGGGTGTTTCCACCATTGATCTTGGCATCCCAGGAATCAGTATCAGTCTACCAAGCTCAACACTCATTTTCTTGAACTACATAATCTTTGTGTAATTCTTTCTCTTGTCGCGGGCACCAACCCTTCTATCTCCCACCACTTGCCAATCCTCTCCTCACTCCTCACAAACTGCTTGTACCTGGTCCTGCCATCTATCCCTAGGTCTTACCACTCTTCTTCTTTCCCCCTCATTAATTCAAATGGGTTTTTCTTGGGATCCTATTCTTATCATGTGTCCACACCATTGTAGTCTATATATAAAATTATATTTTACAAAAATTATAAATATATTTACTATATAAAAAAAAACAAGTTAAACCGGTAATAAAATTCACCACAAACTGTTTTTTTTCCACATTACGGTATAGCTCTGCAACCATGTTGAGAAATAATTAGCAATTTTAAGTATAATTTAATGAAACCTACAGTCATTTCGCGTAATGGTACATCATAATGATAGAGCCTTCCATATAGCAATGTATTGGAATTTGGAATGATGGGGGAACATCAGAAATGAGCATTTAGGCCTTACTACAAGTTATAGGCATAGGCCTAAATACAATTTAATAAGCCCCGCATGAAAGAAGAAAGAAATATTAGATAACCCAATTGAAACCGTGGGTGCCTACACCACCCAAAAATCCTTATCAGCCCCAGAATGGCACTAGAAATGGTTGGGCCCTCAACTTTTCTTACCCCCAATAGCTCTGATCTTCCGGTCTATTGTTCACCGAGTTATGAAAGAAAATGTATACTTGTCTGGCAGCGTCGTGTGCTCCAGCCGACTGGATCGTGGGCGCATTATCTAACGATCTAAACGTCTTGCCATAAAAAATCAACTATTAAAAATGTTATCTTTTTTGGTAATTTAACTAAAATTTGATTATTATGATGACAAGTTGTAAATTAAGTAAATAGGCCTACTGGTTTTTAAAATTTTGTTTCTGTGACAAAAACTAGGGGTTATGACCGAATGAAAATTGCTATGCTCGTGATTCCTAAGATTTATTATCATACATATCATTAGAGAGATACGGTATGTAGGCTACTATGTATTTTCAAAACTAGGTACTTTCAAATTTTATAAAAGTTTAATTTCTTAAGATTACATTGAGGCTGTCCTGTTTTAGCCCTGAGTAATTTTATTATTCTACCTGTACAGTATACTGTATACAGTATGTTTCATCTTTAACAGGAAGCGACCAAAATTGAGTCCCAAAAGCAGTTTACATCTCCAACAATAGTTAATGAAATGGGAAGTTGCGCCATCAACTCCAACAAACCTTCATATATGCCAAGCGACTGCATTGACTACATTAAGGGCCTTGATTTGATTGACCATGCCAGTAATACCCCATCCATTATCACTCAATCCTCTATCACCCCACCCACTAACAACACCAACTCCCAGGCCACAATATGGGAAAGATTCTGCGTTGTGAGGCGAAGTAAAGTAGAATGTGAACTCAAGGTAATAAATATAAATTTTCTTTTGTATTAGGCCTATGTCAAAAACTAAAAGGTACTTATTGTCAATAGGTACCTACCTATATAGGCAGTGTTGTTAAAGCTACTTTTATTCTTGAGTATCTTGCTACTTGTGCAGCTACTTTAAAACATTTCTCAATTTGGTTAATCGGGAAACACTCCCGTAGGTGTAATTGTTTTTTTTTAATACAATCCAGAAATCCGTCCTGGTGGTCTAGGGGTTAAGACGCCTATCTGGAATGCGGGAGATCCGTGGTTCGAGTCCCGGTCGGGGCGGACTTTTTTAATTTCTGGATTGTATTAAATAAAAATACTTTAAAACAGTAGTGACAGTATTTACAGCTTTTGTTTCTTTGGTTAATTTTGTTTTTTGTTCAAAATTTAAAGGCGTTTTCCATTGGCCGCACTCAGGTCGCCTAGTGCACACTGGATTGCCACTTGTCTTTTCATTTGTTCTGTTTTGTTATGTTATTCAAGTGGAGGTGACAACAATGGCATCTCTGCACTCGCCGAGTGCATGCCAATGGAAAACACCATAGTTCATGTTGATGAGTAGTATAGTAGGCCTTGGCCTACTAAATTAGCAAACTTATCCCTAAAAAGAAGAACTGCCAATTCTATTACATGCTTACTGCTTTCAAACAGTCTTTAGTATTTCCTAGGTTACCTTTAGAGGGAGATGGGACAATTTTAAAAAGAAACTCACACAAAACTTACAAATGTTTACACAATGTTGCACAATAGAGAATTTGCATAACATTATTTTATTGTTCTACTGGGTTAAGGCCACCTTCCTTTACACAAAAATAACTTAAGTGCGAAGTGACCATCCTTCTAATTCATTGCAAAAACGTGTGTACATACCTAAATGCCAGGCGGCAGTGTTGTGATTTTGTGCTAAAACGTATTTTATTGTGTATTGTATTGCTAGATGACCCCATGATTATGAACATGAACACGCATCAATATGACTGAATGTTGTGTATTCGAGTGCAGTAATAAGCCAGGAAAATCAGTGATCGTCGATAGAAAGAAAGTTAGTTTTCAGTTTCCAAATCGTGATAGATCCCCAACTCGTCATAAATCTTGCTTGAAGAAAATTAATTGCGTGGGGTTTACACCTAGTAAATATTCAGTTGTATGTCAGTATGTGCAACCCACTTTACTGACGAAGTCTTTGAAATATAATCTAATTTTAAAAATCAGTTTGGCATGCCGCATATTAGGCTCAATTTCAAATCCCGTGTTAAAAAAGGATTCAAAGCCGTCAATAAAATTAAAAGGGTGAGATTCAAGATTTTTTTTTTTTTTAAGTTTTTAGTTTGCGTAGGACCACTTTTCCTTTGCAAGTGCTTATAAACCTCAAAAAACACATATTAAAACCTTTATTCTATGGATTCTGGCTAACTTTTTCAACTTTTTCTTTCAGAAAGCAATACATCACCATTACCTTAATGTCCATGTGAAATATGAACGTTCTAGCCCCACCCGGTTGGTCAGAATTGGCCCAAATGTCACGAAAATATTGCACTAAAAATCAAAAAAAATCGTAAAAGTACGATATTCATGAGAAATATTTCTTCGATTGTACCCAAAAACGTGGCAGGTCTAAGTTCAGAGATTTCGAAGGTGCCCTCCAATTTTCATCGAGATCGTTTGTTTGCCGTAAATCGTGCGAACAAAAAGACAGAAAAACAAAAAAAAAAACAAACAAAAAAAACAAACAAGAAAACATTGGAGCTAAATTTTTTGAGGGGTCAGTGAAATTGAAGTCTTTGCTTTGCTCATCCAACTATTTACAAAGTATTTACAATATTTACAAAAGTTTCATTTGATAAAATAGTACAAATTAGTACAATTAAAACAGTTTACAATGTATGAATGTACAATGCAGATGTAATTTACAAAAGTTCCATTTGATAAAAGAGTGCAAATGGTCAATTAAAACAGTTTCAATGTAGATACAATACCAGGGATAGTTACTGTAGTACAAGTCATTGGTTGAAATGAAATGTATATTGAAGATTCACTTAACTGTTATTTTGGTCATAACCCCTTAACTGTGGAATTTATTTTTAGAAGTTGTTCTTCCCCTGTGTATTAATTTTAAGGGAAAATATCCTTATTTATACTTGAGTTGAAACTATCATTACTTTGCCATTTTTGTAAGTATCTCAATAGTTTTTTTTTGTATCATTACTGTAAGTTAATTAATTAAATCATTCAGTTCACCCTCCAAACTATATCTGAATCTAAAATAACCAACATGTTCTGGATACATAAACAACCCTTACACGACGCCATTATGCACAGATAAAGCAACAGGCTCCTATTCCCCTTAGGATAGCCTCGAAAAATCGATCATCTACCACCTCTGCTGCTGGCGATAATACGCGTATATATACGGCATACACAGACACACGAAGTGGGAAGTGCATACCTGCCAAGTTTTACGAATTATTCGTAAAATTTACGAAAAATGGTAGTCATTTACGATTTTACGATTGCCCTGTCAATTTTACGAATTTCACGTTTCTTGCCTTCCTTGGTATGTGTAACCCCGTCCCCCTCACGGCCCGCCCACCCTACCCCTCCATCGAACATGCTGAGAAAAAAAAGAATGATTAAAGTGTCCCCAAAACTCACTAAAACGCACCAAATTGCACCAAGATTGTTAAAAAAAATCCGGGGGGCTCGCCCCCCAGACCCCCTGGTTGCCCGCGCCACCTCATTTGCCCCTTAAAGTCTGTTTGGGGACTTTTACGAATTTAGGAATTCAAAACTTGGCAGGTATGGAAGTGTTGCGGCGCGTATATTTACGGCATGCACAGTACAGATGCTATTTAGCATGGACGTATATATACGGCATGAACAGATAAGATAAGGGGTTACCATCGTAACCATCGTACCATCGTAACCATCGTCAGCCATAAATTGTACGCAAAAATACGCTTTTTATGCCGAATAATTCAAATCAAATCTCTATCAATTAAGGCTGTTCCACCCTGTTCTTCCATTTTCTAAAATATGCAACTATGTAAAAATATAGTAAATGAAATTGAAACTTAGTAGGGCCTACTATTAGAACACCAAAACATGTTTTTTCAAATTTTTCTGATCGGGCATACGGCAAATATTGCATCTTCAAAATAGTTTCAAACTGCAATTACATCTAGCCCAGCGCTCAACGTAGATAGTTTTGTTTCTGTGAGATAAATGTTTGACTGTTTTTCTTGAACTTATCAAAGAGAAAACATGGGATTTTACAATTTTGTATGTTCCGTGAATTTTTTAGATAATTGGTATTTTTTTGGCAATTTATACCGGAAAACGGAAAAATTTGAAGGGGACACAGTTCCAAAAAATCCCATGTTTATATATATATAAAAAAAAAGTAAAAACATCAATTAGAAATACTCATGATGAATATGTGTGGAAGATGGGAAATGACTCTAAGAAATTTTGGAAATACTACATTCATAGCAGAAAAGGTAGTCTTGCACCCGATCATTACACTTGCGATGGTGTCAAGCTTTCAGATCCAGTAGAAATTGCGAATGCATTCAATAAAAAGTCCCATGACAACTTTTTTCCTGATGATACGTCTTCCCCTTCTAACTGGGCTCCAGGAAATATTGGCCCAGTTGCTCTAATTAAATATCTATTTTTCATTGAAGAAGAAGTTCCGGAAAAATTAAAAATGATTCGACCCAATGCTGCGACTTGTCTTGACCCTTCTACCGGGGGTGGTCACGTGACTGGAGAGAACAGACAGCGGTCTGAAAGCTGGCATTATCAAACATGATTTGAAGTAGCAACGCGCTTTTTTCAAATAAACATAACCTTGTCAGAACATGGAAGATGAAAGGGATGCACGGGTAGGCCTACGACAAGTAATACAAGCTAATACACAGCCGTGACAATAAAAATGATAATTTGTACTCAAACATATTGAAAAATGTACACTCTAAATATACATGCTTCTTCCTTATATACTACGTCGATGTGTTGAACCATGTTTAACTACCTCATTGATTTGACACACATCGGTCACCACGGTATAGGCTGCCGAGATGGTGAAGCCAATTTAAAAATTTGAATTTTGTGTCTTGAATGGGAGAGGACTCCGTCGCTCGCTCGAATTTCACCTTGCGATTGGAGAGCTCTCTGAGCACATCGCTCCCGCATATCAAACACGACGGAGCGCGCTCGGAAGTCATTATCAAACGCGCTAGAGTCTCGGCGGAGCGATCGGAGAGAACGGATTGCAATCATAAAATGCCTCCCGGGACGTATTCTGCATACCCGTACGAAAAACGTCGTCAGATATCTTTAATTAACTTGTTGTTGTTGTTGTTGTGAGGCCTTCGTTTGGAGTTAATTTTGATTTTGGGAATTGCCGAGTTGATTCGAGTTGATTCGCCCTTTTCCTTGAGAAATAAAGACAACTTATTATTATGGTTTTTGTTCTTCTTTTCTGCTCTCCTTTGCACCACCGAGCTCATCTCGAGCCAAGATGATGCGAGAGTGCACCTAGCGTGGGGACCGAACGGTGGTGGGGAACGACAGAACCCAGAGGCTGAGGACTTTCCGCACGATGTTGCTTGTACCAAGGATTGTAGCCTTCTGCATGACACGAACGTGCTTGTCCTTCAGATGGAGCTTCTCCTTTGCCGCTGACCACTCCTTGTTGACCAAACCGTTGACGGAGACGACGACAGGAACGATTTCAACGGACCTCAGCTTGTATATGTCCTTGAGTTCTACGGCGAGCGGCTGGTATTTTCGCCTCTTATTGGCTATTGTGCTGACCACATGGCCATCTGAGGGGATGGCGATGTCAATGATGGTTGCCGTTTGAGCTTTTTTGTCGAACAAAACCAAGTCTGGCCTATTTGCCTCGACCGCCCTGTCCGTAACAATGACAGAGTCCCACAGCAGCTTAGCGTTTTGGTTGCGTAGGACTTGCTCGGGCCTACACTTGTAGTACGGTCTTTCCTCGTCCACGAGGTCGTGCTCCTTAGCCAGTGCTTGGTGTACCACTTTGGCTACTGCGTTATGGCGCTCAACATACTCCTTAGGAGCTAACTAAGAGCATCCACTTGTGAAGTGCTGTTATTATTATATTATTATTATTATTATTATTATTATTATTTTTATTATTATTATTATTATTATTATTATTATTATTATTATTATTATTATTATTATTATTATATTCCAGAAAATACGTACCCAGCAGTTCCACCTATTATCAATATCCCAACTATTCCAGTTGCAAGGAAGATGGTCTGTAAACAGTCTAGATAGAAGTTCCCAATCAGCTCTGTTGTAAATGAGCACCTCAGACCGGATGACTTTGTTTTTTTGCAACTTGACTTTTAATGTTGCTGTAACTGCTAAGTGATCGCTCACTCCTTGAATCACCTCAACGTTGGAAATAAAGAAGGATTGTTGCATAACAGAAGGTCCAGAATTGAGCGAGACGACTGTGTTATGTGAGTGGCTTCCTTGTTCCTTGACAATTATTATTTATATTTTATCCTTGATAATTATAATAATAATTGGATGAGCAAAGCAAAGACTTCAATTTCACTCACACCTAAAAAAATTTGGGTCTTTTTTTTGTATTTTTGTCCGTTTGTTTGCGCTCTATCGGGCAAACGGCTTATGCAATCTTGATGAAAATTTGAGGGGACCTTCAAAATCTCTGAACTTAGACTTGCTACGTTCTTGGGTACAATCGATAAAATATTTCTTATGATAATCATACTTTTACGATTTTTTTTATTTTTAATGAGATATTTTCGTGATATTTGGCAAACGGCTATTCCAATCTTGATGAAACTTTATGGGAACGTTGAAAATAACTAAAATTATATGTTATGATTTTAGAGACATTTAAAGAAATATTTCTCATAGAAATCGTACTTTTATGATTTTTTTTCAAAAGCTCATCCGTCAACGCGACTGGAAAAAGCGTTAGCGAAGCGGACTAGTAATAATAATTATTATTGGATGAGCGAAGCAAAGACTTCAATTTCACTGACCCCTCAAAAAATTTAGCTCCAATGTTTTTTGTTTTTTTTCTGTCTGTTTGTTCGCACTCTTCCGGGCAAACGGCATATGCGATCTTGATGAAATTGGAGGGAACCTTCGAAATCTCTGAACTTAGACTTGCTACATTTTTGGGTACAACCGAAGAAATATTTCTCATGAATATCGTACTTTAACGATTTTTCCGATTTTTTGTGCGATATTTTCGTGACATTTGGGCCGATTCTGACCAAACGGATGGGACTACAACGTTCATATTTTACATGGACACTAATAATCCTGTCAAATAAGAATTTTTGGAGGAAAAAATTGCGATGTCGCTGAATTTTTGCAGAGCCTTCCTTAAAGAATACTTATCAACATACTAAAACTCCCCTACAATCGGACTGGAGCATCGCCGCCATATTGGAAAATGGCGGTCAAAAAGTGTTTTGTTATCGAATATCTCCAAATTTGTTTGAGATAGACAAAAATCTCAATGGCAAAAATATTCCCCATTTAATTCCCTACAAAACAGGTGTCTTCTATAGTTTTGGTAGGGGCAAAGGTTACGTCACAAATCGTGGTTTATATGTTGCTTATTGGAATACGAGCTAATTTCCAAATTTTCACGCCCAGCATCAAACAATGCCCGGTAAATCCGTAAGAAATCGATTTAAATACAAAAGGACTTTTGTACGGGGTTCATGAAAGCTTCCAAGTATTTTTAAAAATCAGGTCTGCGAAATCGAATTTTGCATTTACCCGGAATTTTGGTTTTTCCATTGTTGTCATTTCCTCAAAAATGCCCTTTTTGACTGTCCATTATAAAGCACTAAATTGCATTGGAGGAAAAATTCTTCCTACGCACATTGAAATGACTCAAATAATGATCCGATTACAACCAAAGTTTAAATCCAATATGGCTGCTAATTCCTAATTACACAATATGATACGTTTTCGTGCTGTTTTTACACTCTTTTTGTTACATAATTCACTTTGATGCTGTGGATATTAGGAATTAGCTTCCATATTGGATTTAAACTTTGGTTGTAATCGGATCATTATTTGAGTCATTTCAATGTGCGTAGGAAGAATTTTCCTCCAATGCAATTTAGTGCTTTAAAATGAACAGTCAAAAAGGGCATTTTTGAGGAAATGCCAACAATGGAAAAACCAAAATTTCCGGGTAAATGCAAAATTCGATTTCGCAGACCTGATTTTTTTTAAATACTGTGGAAGCTTTCATGAACCCCGTACTAAAGTCCTTTTGTATTTAAATCGATTTCTTACGGATTTACCGGGCATTGTTTGATGCTGGGCGTGAAAATTTGGAAATAAGCTGGTACTCCAATGAGCAACATATAAACCACGATTTTGTGACGTAACCTTTGCCCCTACCAAAACTATAGAAGACACCTGTTTTGTAGGGAATTAAATGGGATATATTTTTGCCATTGAGATATTTTGTCTATCTCAACCAATTTGGAGATATTCGATAACAACACCTTTTGGCCGCCATTTTCCAATTTGGCGGCCGAAGCTCCAGTCCGATTGTAGGGGAGTTTTAGTATGTTAATAAGTATTATATAAGGAAGGTCTCTGAAAAAATTCAGCGACATCGCAATTTTTTCCTCCAAACGTCAATATACGATCTTATTTGACAGGATATAAGGTAATAGTGATGTATTGCTTTTTGAAAGAAAAAGTTGAAAAAGTTAGCCAGAATCCATAGAATAAAGGTTTTAATGTGAGGTTTTGAGGTTTTTTATAATAACAATTGACAAGTAACAATAGAAACTTGACAACAATCACCTACAATGCGTTCAAAAAGCACTTTCAAAGGAAAAGTGGCCCTCATCCATCAACGCATCTAAAAAAAGCGTTCGCGAAGCGGCCTAGTTATTATTATTATTTCTATATTGGATGTATTTCATACAAACTCGGTCAAAACCGGAGCTCACATGTTGTACGGACTTACGTCAAGTACTTCCATGTGTACCTACATTACATACATTATTATTTTGTCTTAGCTAAAAACTAAAATAAGTCATTTATAATATTGTTTGTAGATGATGTTTTCTTTCTGCTGTGTACGGTTGTGGCCGATTTCTTGTCGCCATCCTAGCATTTGCTCTTCGGACTATGGGAAACCACAAAAACCATGTCAGGATGGAAGCTGTCTCGGAATCTCGAAGTATCATTCTTAGTTTAAATTTATGAACTTTCTACAAGTGTTGAGTATTACTGCCTTTTGAGTCTCGATGTATACATTGGGTTGAAGGTCTAGTTATTTAATGCTGTCATGTAGCTTATTGGGTATTATGCCGTTGGCCGATATAACGAATGGGATTGTATTTACCTTTTTCTGTTTCCATATTTTCTTGATCTCAATTGCAAGTTCACTATGCTTGTCAATTTTTCTTCTTCTTCTTCTTCTTAGTTTATGGGTGCTTTAATAGCCGGTTTAAAACTCAAAAGTTAACATAGGCCTACAGCACAAGGCCATCATGTAAAACATTGCCAATTAGTAGACATATTATGTAAAGCAATCACAAAAATTAATAGAATTACATCTTGGTTAAAAATAATGATAATATAATTGCAAATCGTTGACGGTGTCAGTAACAATAATTAGACTAGACCATCGTTTAACAAATTCACTAACTTAGTTTTCTTGTTTCATTGAAAGATTAAAGCCTCTGCATTGCAAGTAGTTGAAGCAGAGTCAACTGTCAGCATTTATAACAAGAACTTAGCTGCAATGAAAGAAAAGAACACCTTGCTACAAGCAGATCTTCAGGCCCTTCGACAAAAACGATTGGACATGGCCCACAACAAAGAGGTATTAAACTTATTGTGTCTATTTAATTAATCGAAACCATTAGGCAAGATAGTGATTTAGAGAAAGGTGGATAGGGTCTACCTATCTACTTAGTACCCTATCTCTTTAATCACTCTCCTGATCCAGCCTCTTGGCATTCTTAACACAAAACCATTCCATTAGCCATATTACTATTTAATTTTCCATTCTTCCTGGATAATACCGGCTTTCTTGGTTCTGTCGTGGTATACAAATTGTGGTAAAATGCAAATAAAGAATTAATAAATTAATAAGTGATGGGACTGATGGATGATAGGTAGATATAAATTAAATTAATTAAATTAAAAATATTTTACATATCTTCTTAACCCTATATCCAACTTCTATATCATGTAGGGGGAGCAGTGTATTTCTCCATTTTGTGGTTAACATCTTTGTTGCTTTCCAGCTGTGCCTGACAGAACCACAACCACATCCTCAACTTCTTCTTCATTCACATGCACTACCAATAATAGTTTGTTCAAAAGTTCTTTCAATTTTTTCACAAACTTTCTGCTTCTTCCACTTCATAAACAGATAAACAAGCACGGGTACACGAGTACCCAAAATAGGGAGCAAAGCTACTGTATTTATTCAAATACATAATATAGGCCTGGGTACATGTATTTAAAAATATCAAGTTCAAACAGTGGGATGTGGCCATTAAGCAAAGCCATTTATCAGTAATGTTTATAACATAGGTCTACTGTTAAAGTTTAGTGGTAAAAAATGGGGTGCGACCATTACTCCAGGGCGGCCTATAATCGAGTAAATATGGCACTTAATTTACAGATTAATTGTCAAAGAAGAACATACAAATAAAATTTTATCATTCTTTGAAATCCTTTGTGAAGGTGCTGAGTATGGTAAAATGCAAGCCCCGCCACTTTGACCCCAAGGCCCAAGGGTCGCCAAAAGTACTGATATCACATTGCTTTTCCTTGAAAAATTTTCCTTCATAATATGACAGCCCATATTTATATAGCCTAACATAGGAGTCAAATATTTATTAAATACATTTTTATTTAAGTCAATAAGATCTTGTTTTAAATGGGTGGTACACTTGCTGGAGAGCCTTTAATGCTTTTTACTGCGTTATGCTTGGCTGTCTTTCACAAGTTTTTTGAATGCGTAAGAATTTTTCAGTGCTAAATTAATTTTTAACTATTTAAAATTAAGTAATATTTATAAAGTAATTTAGTCTTGAGGTTGCTCCTTTTAAAAAGTAGCATGCTTCTGCTAAAATGTTATTTGCCCCTTTCCACGATGTTATCGCCATTAATCAAAATAAATTTTCAATCTTCATATCCATGGATCCATGGAGATTCAACCCTTACAGGGATAAGCAGGCACTTGAAACATGTCCTAGTACAAGATTCGCAATGTGCGCAATGCATTGTGTAATCCTGTCAAATAAGAATTTTTGGAGGGGAAAATTGCGATGTCTCTGAATTTTTGCAGAGACCTTCCTTATATAATATTAATCAACACACTAAAACTCCCCTACAATTGGACTGGAGCTTCGGCCGCCATGTTGGAAAATGGCGGTTAAAAAGTGTTGGTTATCAAATATCTCCAAATTGGTTGGAGGTAGACAAAATGTCGCCATAGCAAAAATATTCCCTATTCAATTCCCTACAAAACGTGTCTTCTATAGTTTTCGTAGGGGCAAGGGTTACGTCACAAAATCGTGGTTTATGTGTTGCTTATTGGAGTACCAGCTGATTTCATAATTTTAACACCCAGCATTGTAACCGTACGCCTTCCTTCGAGTGGACTTAGGTCTTTTTGGTATTAGTTGTTGAAATGAGTCTACCAGTGATCAAACTCTTTTGTCGGAGAATTATAATATAAATATAATATCTTTGTTTTTATGGATTGCGTGATAAAAGGAGCGATATTTGGCCGACCATCACTACCAAGTGAAGTTAAAGCAGGTCATACTTTATGACAGAGTGGACGGGAATACGGGTCTTAGTAATAAAAGACGTAGAACTGGTTGACGAACATTATTCTACATAATAAATATCTAAAAGTCCCTATTAGAAATATAAAGGCTTCGTTTTATATCGCCGGGAAATAAGATTGCAAAACTTTTACAATGGCGAATCATGGCGCTCGTATGGCCTTCAATCTGAGAATTCATGACGTCATACTGAAATGATGAGTCAAGCTGTGATTGACTATTGATATCGATCAAAAATAGATCGTTTGGATCACGACTAAAAATAAAGATGGCGTTGTTTACATATTGCCAGGACATATGTCAAAGTGCTATCTGACTGTATGAAGGTTTATTTGAACATTTCTTCGAATTATTTGAACAATTTATACTCATTGAGAACTAATTAAGTGAGCTACAGAATTATAACAATTAAATCAAGATAATTAAAGTTCGATTATTTAAAAGCTTCAAAACAAGAAGATCTACGGAAGGATATTATCGTGGTAGGACCAGACCGGATCACAAGAGAATACGACGAGACTGGATTGCCATTGCGTGTGGATTGGATTAAGCCGGACTGTTCTTCCACGGCATATTGGATGGAGGGGATGTCTTAAAGCTGACGAGTGATGAGTATTTTAACAACCTATTCAAAATTGCCGATCTGTTTAGGCCTAATATCACTAAAATTATCTTCAAGGTTATTTTTCAAAGCTGTCAATCTGACACAACAAATAATAATATTAAAATAGTTGTGGCAAAACCTACCATCCTGTCTTACAGCCGCCAATTTTTTCGAATTTATTTGGATAAATAAAATCACCGCCTTCTGAATTTTGTAGTAGTCAACTGCAATCTCACCCATCTCTTAAAATCAACGTAACGATAATCTCAATCACTTTGCTAATAAAACCTTGTTTAATTAATAAATGATTACTAGCCAGAAATCGATTATTAATTACTCTATTTATCTTTTCAATACTAATTATTTTCTATCGCGGGAGAACCTGTTGCTTTACTTTATCAACAGAGGGCAACCCAGAGCCTAAACGCGGGAACACCTTATCTTCACTAGCCTAGAAATACGGTTTATAGCATTCATCTGTAATATCCATTATAATACGTAATTAAAAATAATTTAGTTAATCTAGTAATTATCCTATGTCTTCTCCATCCTATAATATTAATCCTTGTTTGGTCGCGCGGGTCTAGAATAGCGTTGGTCTTTTGGGTTCCGAACTACACTAACGACGCCGTCCCCATATACTTAGCATTGAGATAAGGGTCAAAGTGGTTTGCTTCGTGGCCGGCTTGGTAACGTGCATGTGCGCTTTGCATGCTGGGACTGTTCACTTCTTCTGGGCCGGCGATTGAATCGGCAAGGTGGTGGAGAGTTGCTCCCCACGTTCAAATTACAGTTTTTGTAGAGAATAATCTCTTAGCCAGGCTGAGAGCCTGCCACTTAAATCAACACTGTGTCGCGAGTGTTTTAAGCTATAAAATATAAAAATCCGTTCAGTGGGTTTCTTCGTAGTGAACCAGATAATATTCACAGAG
Source organism: Sweltsa coloradensis (assembly GCA_024449915.1). Classification (NCBI taxonomy): domain Eukaryota; kingdom Metazoa; phylum Arthropoda; class Insecta; order Plecoptera; family Chloroperlidae; genus Sweltsa; species Sweltsa coloradensis. The sequence goes on along the minus strand of JAMZAV010015279.1, from coordinate 7,947 downwards.
CATTAGGTCGGACAGTGAGCGCAGTTAGCCAGGCAGCATCGTGGCTTCAAAAACCGACGCGGTTGAGATAACAGAGATACTAGGAAGTTTTGCCTTACGAGAGCGAGCCTAATAGAAAGGTTTTGTGATTCTGAATACGTGGATCTTAGCGCCGATTCGATCGGGAGTATATTTGGCGAATTAGAGGACTTTAGGGAAGTCGCGGCAAATAGCGTGGGTAAGGTTTGGAACTGTGTAGAGCGTCTTCGTGACCAATTCAGTGTCAGAAACAGCGTCAGGACACCTTGAACGAGTGTGTAAGAACCATATCCTTTGTTGGGAATATAACAATCGTCGCGATAGCGAGAATTTTTCCGTTTTATTGTAACTATCGTACTTTGCGCCAAAAGTGTAGAGTGTCGGCCATTTTGCTTTATCGAATCGATTTCGATCTGCGAGTTGTGGACGAAGTCGTAACTCGTCGCACCCTACTGAGGAACAATCGAACTAAGTACAGGAGAGATAGTCGCAGTTGCAAGATTCGATTTTGCACCGGATATTAAAGAACAGTGCGTGGACTTTGGAAGTGAGTTGGGATTCTTGGTGGACCGTGCTAGTGGTTGATTATTATTTCGAGTTGGAGTTAGTGGAGAACAATAACCAGAGAGTGTTTGCGTGCGAGTGAAGCACATATTCAGTCAGGAGTGACCGCACGAGGTGAACGCGAGTAGAGCAAGCGATCTCACGCGGACTAGTGAACTTGATAGAAAACAAACAACACGTCTGATTTGAGACAGTGGATTGTTTTGTGTACGCAAAGCGAAACGTGAGTCGTGACGAGTGTAGATTTTATAGCGGACAATCGTGGAGCGCTGTGACGTAAGCACGGGGTAGTGATGAATGCAAGGTCATCATTACGAAGATAACTTTTGCGATATCGGAGTAGTATAAACAGTTCGAGAAAAGTGGAACCCAGCAGCAGTTATTCAGTCGATTCCTGAGGGGCGTTTCTATTCATGGGCTTTGGTGACCGCACCAGGTCAGAGGGCTACACCTCGTAGATGCTGTCCGAGCATATCTCCAGTTTGAGTCCGGGCGAGCCTATGGACGTGTGAGATCCTCCCTATCCCAAACTCCAGTGTCGGCCGCTGGAGGATCTTGTCCATTCCTCGTCAACCCGAGGGTCAAGCTGTCTCAGTACATCTACGATGAGTACTTTGATCTTTGATCAAAATTAATTATTATATAAGAATACTTTGTAACTTTTGAATATTTGATAATCATTCTCTTTTGTTTAAAACCATAGGCTATCCATCTTGAATTAGTCGTTTCTGATCAGAACTAGGTAGGCATTTACCTGTACTTAATTTGCCATACGTGTTCTAATATAACGTATGATGATTGTTTGATCAACATCTGGATTGTTCTTTTCAGTTGCTAAAAACCTGTATTTCCCTTCATCTAGTATAATATTTCAGCTATCTAATCTTCAATCTTCTTCCATAAAAATAAATCAAACAATAGGATACTTTCCTACATTTTCTTATTATTGCATAAACAAGGTGACCCTTAAATAACTTCAGTATTTACCCAAAAGCCTTATTTTAATAATTGTTTGAGTTAATGAAACCCGTCTGGGCCGGGGTAGAATTGGCCCAGAGCATGGCTCTGCTAATCGTAAAAGGCGATTCAAGAGAAAAAGTCCACCTCGCAAACATCAGCTAGAAAGAGCGGAGTATCTTACTCCCTGAAACTAGAGGCGAGCTCTGGCAATCGTCGTCGGGGACCTTGTCCCCTTCCCTTAACGACCCCCCGGCGACGATGACAATGACACAACGAACGATGACACAAACGATGACGACCGCGACGTGAGAACCCCTTCCTCCCCCCCCCCCTTAGGCTAGAGTGGTGCATTATGACCTAACGGTTGACGCGTCCTTGATCCAAATAAACAAAAAAAAACGTATAAATTATTGCAGAATTAAATTTAGAGTATAAATTGGTTGTAATTAGTAATAATAGTTTTCCAGTATAATTTTCTCATCGGTCTCCGATTGTAGCTAAGCCGAGGCAATTTGAGTAATTAGATCTTGCCAGACTAATTAGATTTTCGAGTATATATTTAATTTTTTGAGCGCGAAAACTTGAAATAATTTAAAACTAATAAATTTCAAACCGAGTGAAAGCTCCGTTATTCCACATTGTATGTATTCTCTAGACAGAAATCAGTAGGCCTACTGATTAGGTAGGATACATGTTATGTATTTCTCATATTGAGAAGCATCTACCTTGGAACGGAGAATACAGCCCAATCTATGAAGACGAGACTACATTATTACTTTGTAATTACTGTTTTTACAACTGGTGGTATTTTTTCTATAAATTCCTTTCAGTGGGGTTTCGTCCGAATAGCAGTGGTGTACTCAATTTTGGTGGGATTGGTGAGTCTATGTTTTTGTGTATGATTGATAGAAATTCCCTAGCTTGGTAGAACCATCTCAGCATACACATTAGGTAGAGTAGGATTCTAGTTCCATTCTTAGCAATATTAGTGACTTGTTTTGTTAGGTTGACAAACGGTGTGAAGAGATCGTTGCTAGTTATAGACAGGGAGCGTAGCTGGGGCAAGTTGTGTTACATTGATGCACATAGTGGAGCTGTTAAAATCCGTAGGTCAGTTGGATTACATTGGCACCCTTGTGAGGCTTTTTAAATGATCGCCAAGGGCAAAGGTACTGTTACAGCATCAAACAATGCCCTGTAAATCCGTAAGAAATCGATTGAAATACAAAAGGACTTTTGAATGGGGTTCATGAAAGATTCCACTAGTATTTAAAAAAATCAGGTCCGCGAAATCGGATTTTGCATTTACCCGGAATTTGGGTTTTTCCATTGTTGACATTTCTCCAAAAATGCCATATTTGACTGTCCATTCATCATCATTATCCATCACCGTTTCCTACTTCTGGCAGGGTCAGCTTGGGTTTCGCAACCAAATTTGACTGTCTATTATTATTAAGCACTAAATAGTATTGGAGGAAAAATTCTTTCTATGCACATTGAAATTACTTAAATAATGATCCGAATACAACCAATGTTTAAATCCAATATGGCTGGCAATTCGTAATATTCGTAATATGAATACTGTTTTTGTGCTGTTTTTACACTCTTTTTGTTACATCATTCACTTTGATGTTGTGGATATTAGGAATTATCAGCCATATTGGATTAAAACTTTAGTTGATATCTCATCGTTATTTAAGTCATTTCAATGTGCATCGAAATAATGTTTCCTCCAATGCTTTTTAGTGCTTAATAATGGTCCGTCAAATATGGCATTTTTGAGGAAATGCCAACAATGGAAAAACCCAAATTCCGGGTAAATGCAAAATCTGATTTCGCAGACCTGATTTTTTAAAATACTAATGGAAGCTTTCATGAACCCCGTACAAAAGTCCTTTTGTATTTCAATCGATTTCTTACGGATTTACTGGGCATTGTTTGATGCTCGGCCTGAACATTAGGAAATTAGCTGGTACTCCAATAAGCAACACATAAACCACGATTTTGTGACGTAACCTTTGCCCCTACCAAAACTATAGAAGACACCTTTTATGTAGGGAATTGAATGGGGAATATTTTTGCGATTGCAACATTTTGTCTATCTCCAACCAATTTGGAGATATTTGTTAACCAACACATTTTGGCCGCCATTTTCCAATATGGCGGCCGAAGCTCCAGTCCGATTGTAGGGGAGTTTTAGTATGTTGATAAGTATTATATAAGGAAGGTCTCTGCAAAAATTCAGCGACATCGCAATTATTTCCTCTAAACATCAATATAAGATCTTATTTGACAGGATTAGTGGGCAAAATGCACAAAAATGGTATATTTTGGTAAAAATTTCATTCCGGTAATTCTGTTTTTTGTATGCTTGCCAGTACATTATAATTTACTTTGTGATTGTCAATTTTAATAATTGCTGTTTCATAATTCATTGTCGCCTACCGTTTGCCGTTTGCCAACATGATATATATATATATAGCTTCAGTTAATTAGGTAGTGAAAAAGCATACATTACACAGGACGACCATTCCGATCTATAACCATGGGCTTCCACCATTTGTGTACAACAATGTACTCTCGCGATTGAAAACTGGAAATACCTTGTTATCCCTTGAAGAAAGATTTAAGTCCATGGTTTGACATCTTTTCTATCAACAGTCACAGTTTTCAACTGTAATTTAACCAATTTTAAACATTGCATAAATAAAGTTTTTTGGCAGACAACTTATGTGGTGATTGTTGTAAATGTTCTGTAATGAGTGAAATAACTCATTACTGATCCAAATACGTACCAAAAATAATAATAATCTTAACTCAGGGCATGAAACTGTGGATACTAATTTGATGGAAATCAGTCCAGAAATTAAAAAACCCATTCCAGCGGAGTATCAAACCCCGGTCTACCGATTGCCGGTCGAGTGCTTTACCCCTAAGCTACCGGGACGTCATAACATCTTGATTGTTGGTGCATTGTAGATCTGAATTTATCCGCTAGGATTGATTTCCATAAAATCAATTACACCTACGGGAGTGTTTCCCGATTAATGAAATTGAGAAAGTAGATACAAGGCTTGCCAGAGTCAGTGTTTCTTCCTCATCATCTAACTCCTTTGGATCTTCTTCGGTTCATGGACCCCAAAAAATAAAACTTGTTTTTGACATGAAAAAAACTACAAAACCTTTTACGTTTCTATTTGAAATATGAAGGACTTTCAACCGAAAAGGAGTTTCGTCAAAAATAGCGACGTTAAAGGTTTTGTAGGTATAATAATAGTTTAACGCGATACTAAAAGCATTTTTTTTGTGTGGGGGGGGGGGGGGGCTCTTGAACCGAAGAAGTTCCCTCCTTCCTCTCAAACAATTTACTCCACTCTCTTCTGTCTTCCCACAGCTTTACTCTTGCAACATACTCCCACACTTCATCTCGTTTTCCAACGTCTTCTTGAATTAATATCCCCTATCTCTTGGCCTTTCTACTTTTCTTTTCTCCTCCTCTGCCGCTTCAAATTCTCGTCTTGGGATCCTCTCCCTTCCCATCCTTTTCATATGTCCAAACCATCTTAGACGTTCTCTTCCTAGTTAATTCTCAATCTCTCCAGTCCCAGTTCTTTTCAGGATCACACTGCTTCTTATCTTGTCCATCTTGGTAACTCCCTTGACACTTCATTTCTGCTGCCTTCAGCTGACTCTCTTCTTTTGTTCCCACTGCCTCGGTGACTGCCCCATACGTTAGTACTATATAGGTACAAAATATTCCTTGTACAGTAGCAAAATTTTACATTTTTGTGGAAACAACTCATTCCACAGGAGCTTTCTCACCAATTGGTAAAACCGTTCTGCTTTTTGCACTCTAGATGACACTTCCCTATACCTACTTTTGCATCGTTTGTCAATATACTTCCCAAATACTTTAATTCTTCTTTTTCTTCCAAGACTTCTCCACGGGGTACAATATTTTCCCAATCTCTAGGCCTGCTCTTTGTCTTCTTCATAAAATAAATAATAAAAATAAATACCTAAATAAATAATTTTATGGGTCTGTCTCTCTGTATGTACCTACTACTAGAGTTGTGTTAAAATAGCATTTTAACATTGATGAGAATTTAGCATTTTCATTTTCCAATAACCGTAGAGCAAATTTAGCACCTCTTTATTTCTTCTCTTTAAAAACCATTTAGTCTAGTAACATGGTGGTTTCTTATACTATTCTTATTTCTTAATATAAATGGTTAATTAAAACCAATGTAGAATTGAAATAATTAATTCCATTAAAAAATGTAATACGAGTAATTCATCATTGTTGTCATTTTTAATGTCCATGAACAAACCTTATTTTTTTTAAATTGCACTTTGTAGCGTCAAATTCATGTTACTGTATCTGATTTAGCACCCATAGCATAAAACACTAATTTTTCAAATCTCTAGTCTATACAACTATGTCACTATACCCAATCATTGAGCATGCCTAGTCCTTCCTATTTGCTATTACGTAATAAGTTGACTACTAATGAGTAATGGAGAGAATGTGCTTCATTATTTTGTTAATTTCTTCTCCAGATACAGATTGTAATGAAACAAGGCCTAGTGGAAGTGCCACTTACTGGTGACTTGGCTGATTTTAATGATGCAGTCCTCATTAAACGATTCAATGTCGAGAATATCAACAAAATTATTCAGGTAAGTAAAACTAAAAGAAAATAATTTTTAATATTGCATTTTAAATAAAACTTATCTTTTCAAATAAATTGAACGAGATTTTGCTCCATTCTTTGGTAGGAAAATATCTTTTAATCTTGCTTGTTGTTGAGCGAGCGTCTCCACTTGACTCTTATGGCTCGAATGTCTGTTTTTTTGTTTTTTTTCTGTTACTGCTTCGATACAGGTCGCATCGTTTCTCTGATCGACCTGAAATTTTGCACACATGTACATACCACCTATGCGGGTTGCTGTATAGTTTTTGAACAAAATCCGATCGTTGGTTATAAAAATAAAAAATAAAATAAAAAAATTAAAATGTTCCGATCGTTATGAAATTTTGCAGGGTCAATAAGTACAACATTCTCTCCTATTTTACAAATTTTCAGCTAAATCGGTCAAGACCTTAAGTAGTGTAGATAGAAATTACATTTTAACAAAAGTAACGTTACCATGGCAACGAAAAGTCTCACTATGCACTGTCACCTAGAAGTAAACAAAATACTATCGAGGAAGCAGTGTATTATTTGTTATCAAAGAGTTAAAATAGTTTTCCCAAAGAAATGATGTCAAGGTCCTCTAGATGGCGGTGGATTTTATCCATTCTCTCCTATTTTACAAATTTTCAGCTAAATCGATCGGTCAAGACCTTAAAGACTTATTGGTATGTAACATTATGGGAATGTCGTACTCGGGTCGTGTTGCACGTACCGGTGCTCGCTCAACAACGCGACGGGACTTTAGCGTTTTCCTAGTTAAGAGGAATCGCTGAGCTTGGCCCAACTCAAATGCGCGCGCTCAGGTGTTGACGATTGCAGCTGAATGGTTCGATATATCATAACCAAATTTTGCATTTATGTTAATAGATTACCTTTTTATTAATATCCACACTTGGTTGCCAAGAACTAGCCTTAAAAAATCAATGCCAGAGGTAAGTCCTCTTCTTCTCTCTTTCTTGTTTCTAACACCCAGAGTTGGATTTAACCCATTCTCCGCTTAGCCGCCCAGTAAAGGTCCGCCAAATATTATTATTATCCAAAACGTGAAAAAACAAAAACATGGATTTCAATTCTGGAAATTCCCACCAAACTGTTTATCTGACATTGATTTAAAGTTAAACATTTATATCCAGTATAAAAAATTGTTTTAAAAAAATCTGTAGGCCTACACTTGGAATAAATTCCCGAAGTTGGCAAAAAAATTAGCAAATCAGGGAGATTTCACGAATTTAAAAATCAACAAATTAATTTTTTTTTAAACGGTACGCGTACTGGATATCATAGATCGATTCTTTCTTTTGTGTAATTATTGTGCAAAATAGTATGGCTCCAAGCCAAATTCGTTCAACTCACAGATTACCTAATGAAATAAAGAATGAGATAATCTTATTAAATAGGAAACGCTTAGTCCCGCTGCGTTGTTGGATGAGCGTAATTGGGCATGAGCTGCATGTGTTATGCGGATTTTTGTTCTGGAAAAAATCATTACAAGTTGAAGATTTTTTTATTTATTTAAAAATAAATAAAAAAAAACTTTAATTTAATTTTTTTAATTAATCGTAATTTAAAAAGAAAAAAATCGTAAATTTCGATTTTCATAAGAAATAATTTCGATGTGCTCAAATTTCAACGAAGATATTTGATTCATAAAATACAGATTGTTTTAAAAGAAACCCCGTAAATTGCGATTTAAAATAATCATTCGATT
>JAMZAV010015278.1:0-12970 GCA_024449915.1 Sweltsa coloradensis | reverse complement strand
ATAAGAGCACCGAAATCTAACAAGACACTTTTCAAACAAAATATACGGAAATTGCTGGTGTAGGTCTTGTCAAACAAGAAATGACCCCAGCCAAATTTTCAATATGCAAACTCACCCACCAATATGCAAACCAGAGTCCATACTTTTCTTCAGATCATAATGTCCGTAATTCTCAGGATTCTCACAGCGTTTATATAATTATCTTGCACCTTGCCAGACGATTTTTCTGATCACGTTATTGTAAACGTCGATCATATCAACAAATTAGGATAATTATTGTGAATGTCATCTTTCTCAAAGAAAACAAAAACGAAATCTCGTTTTTGGTGAAGGTGCCGGGTATTAATATAAAACATTGGCCCCCCAGACCATAAGACCCAAGAACAGGAGGGTGCGAGATGAGCGTTCTGCAGATGATAAAATATACTGATTTACATTAATTTTATGACTAGCGGGTCTATTTATAAAAAATGAAACTATATAACAGGTAGTAACGTTATAAATATAAATCATTGGACTTTTTCACTGTTAGTTAACAAAATATTTATTCAGATAACAAAATAAATATTTTGTTAACTAACAGTGAAAAAGTCCAATGATTTATATTTATAACGGGTCTATTTAGTTACTCGTGTGACAATAGTCGATCGACAGCTACAACTTTGAAAATAGAATAAGTAATGCTCAGAGCGGTTGTCTTAGTATTTTTGCGTGACAGTTAAGTAAAAAAAATATATATTGTTGTTATCCTGGTCCATGGCGTCTGGTGAATCGGGCCTTTCATTTTTGTGTAGTCAATAAAAGATTATTACGTTAATCTTACTTACTTTTTATTACATTTTCCATTTCCTCTCGATTATAAACAACATTTTACACCAAATAAATGTTATTAACAATCCAGAGGAAATGAAAAATGGAAACATAAAGTGAGTAAGATTAACGTAATAATGTTTTGTTGACTAGATAAAAATGAAAGGCACGATCCACCAGACGCCATTTAATGTTAGCCCCGGGGTTATATTTAATAAGTTGTTGCTGTTGATCGACTATTGTCGCACAAGTTAGTTAATACCAATGATATTTAACATTTATAGTAGGCTAGATCCCCAGTCTCAAATACGTCCGTACAGACGCTAGCGTAGCAAATTGAAGCGTCAATCTGACCTATTCAAGATGGCGATTTGGCGTTTCAATTTATGCATGACATGATGTTTTGGATGCGATTAAGTATTTTTCTGGATTATTTTGATATGGTTTTAGCTTGTGAAGCATGGGAATGCACAAACAGAAACAATAAGAATTTATTGCATAAGGGAATTTAGTAATCATTTGGTGTTAATGGCTAATATGCTCACCTGTCAACATGCCAGCCATCTTGAAAAGTATTTGGGCATTAAATCGCTACAACCTACTTTAACATACAAACTGACCTATTCAAGATGGCTTCTAATTGACACGCCATGGGATCAAACCTACTATAGATGTTATGTTAAATATAATTGGTAAATACTAAATAGACCCCCTGAAGAAAGGTAAGGTATATTTATTTGAGTTTACACACTGGTTGACGGAGGCTTTCTTGATTTTACGTGGACGTAATACTTCGTGTGGCGTAAACTTACTGCAATAGGGGTTTTTCCCAGTGGTCTTGACCAAGAATACCCCCCGGGCTGGGTTAGGGGGTGTTCGAAGGCCAAGGGGGAAACAGGTGTCTTGACCGCACGGTTTGAAGTTCATCAGCTGAGTCAGCTGGCCACCACTCGCTATGCTGAAATGTACAAGTGCCAACACGTTAGTACCTGTATTACTGGTATGCTCAAATAAAAATCAAGTAATCAAAATAACTGAGTATCATCTTCACTTTAATTATTTAACGACTAATCTATTCAATTATGAAAACCGATTTACAAAGAACAACTAAATAGAACTAATTAGTAGAATGGAAAAATATATATATAGGCATACTTAATTCACTTAATTGACATCTAAAACTTCAAGGAAGTAATCCCGTGTTGTTATAAGTTTTAAAACACATATTTTTAATCCTCGACGTTTGAAAAGACTTTACTTTCGACTGTTGGCAAGATTCTTGGACTATGTATAATATCCAGCGCAGAGTCTTGATTACTTGTTGGACGGTTCTCTGGCACCAACCTATTTACCAAAACAGGCTTCCAAGACTAAGACAACAATGTGACAACGTTTTCAAATTGTATATTAACAATAGCGTATAAAGTTAAATTAATTTAAACGAATCAAAATGTAAAATAGGGTAAAATAGGGAAAAAGAAAGAAAAACTCTATAAATAATAAAGGTGTACCTTAATGAAATCTTCAGGTACTCGGACTTGTGGCCCCAGAATGTGCACCTCTTGTTCGCCACTGACGCTGTGTAGACGAGACCAGCCCTGATGTGAGCGCAGAAGACCCACTTCAAGATAGCTAGAAGAAGGAGAATCGTTCCATACGTTCATGTATCCTCGGACTTCGTTCCCGTATACCATACTCATAGCCAGCTGCTCAGATAAGTTCTGTGACAAGATTTAAACTGTTGAGGACGTTGATTTACCTAGGAAGTATCTCGTAATCTTGGGCGGAAAATTAAGCGACACAAAATTGATTAAACATATGGATACATTTTAGGGATATACACAACAATGAAGTTTATGTTTATAAATTTTCCAATCTACTTGCATCTACAATGCACGAATAATCCAGATGTTATGAAGTTAACCGTCTCGGTAGCTTAGGGGTAAAGCATTCGTCCGGCAAACTGGAGACCGGGGTTCGATACCCCGCTGAGATGGATTTTTTTATTTCTGGATTGATTTACATAAAATCAGTTACACATACGGGAGTGTTTCCCGATTAATGAAGTTAAGAAATTAACCAAAAAGTCATCAACTTCTCCTCTAGTACGCAGACGTCGCAGAGTATCATTATATTAAATCGCACTTTCGAACTGTATTTCTGGGTTCTACACTTACGGGGAGATGCACTTTCGGGATTTTGTACTTACACCAGTATATTTACACTCACCTTCTGAGCTCGCCTTGCCAAGATCGGCGAGCGAATTGACCGATATGTTTGGCGCATTGGGCACGAGACAGCCCGGCTGGTCCCACCCACCGTTGAGGTAGAAGTCCACGTGTCCTATGGGCGCCATGTAGCCGAACCCCATGGCGGGGATGAAGGGGCGCGCGTTAGTGTGGATCGCCTCCACGAAGAGCGCGTCGGTGCTGACCACGCGCACCGGGGCGGGGAATCCCTCGAAGCCGGGCTGCGCCGCGTCCAGGACTGCAAGAGTGGCGGGATATTCAAATACCGGTAGATATCAAAGTGTATTGGATGAGTGTTGGGCCGCGTCCAGGACTGCAACAGTAACGGGATATTCAAATTGATATAAAAATATACTGTATATAAAATCCAGGGTGTTTTTTGATTAAATTATTGATCACAATCAAATGATTTATTTAATAAAAGTCATTAGTTTAAATCAAGTGCACTTTTTCTTCACTTAGAGCTACAAACACAAGAATTTTAACTGACTTGTGCAAAGTTTTCCTTAAAAAATATTTAATTAGATTTTCTCTAACGCTTTGTGACAGTATTTGATCTGCTCACCAACTTGACAAGATTTGAAACACTGATATATTGGTGATTTAAAACAATCAAATGAGAAAAATTGATTAAAAAAATATGATTTAAATCAAATCAAATCATGATGTTTTAATTTTGTTGATAAAAAACACACCCTGGTGAGATCTGATAGCAACATATCATAATGTACTTTGTTAATCTTACAAATTATGTGATCTTTATCATAAAACTATATGGCAATTTCATGTTGAAAATGATAAGACTCCTAAGCTTTTGATTTTTTTATTTAGGGCGTGTAAACCGTTAGGTAAAATTCGCCACTAGCCTTGGGGATATGGGACAAGAAAATCCCATGGTGGTCAGAACAAAAAAGGAAATTTAATATCAATACGTTTGTAATAACAACAGGGTGGCCTACATAAAATCATCATGCAATCCATAAATAATCGTGTTTTTATGAATACTAATTAAATGTGTACCTGTTATCTTGGCTATGCCCGGCATGGCTTTGCCTACGTAGCCCGCAATGTGGGCACCCAGGCTGTGTCCAATCATGTGGAATCTCGAGACAGCTGCGCCCTCATCTGATACTAAATACTTGGCCAACCTGAAACATGACTTGATTTAAGCTGCCTTTACCTCTGTATGTTGTTACCCATATGCAGCATATCGTCCTGGGTCTTAGAATGGAAAGAGTATTGACCAGTGGCGTATGTAACTACGGGGGTGTAGTCTAAGGGGGTTAACCTCCCACCCACCTACCCAACAAAAACTATCTCGACGCTGGTATTTTGAAGAGCACACAAAATAGTTCATTGGGGTCAGCTAACTTTTATGGTCGGTTATACTTCGAACTGAACCCTACATTTATTCATTATTTATGTTTATTAAACTACATTTTATATATTTTTTAGGTTGCCCGCTGTAGGGTATACACATCAGATTTAACCGGTGTGACCATCTTCAGGTGACTAACTAGGTATATTGCGGATAGGACAATTGTGAAGGGATGTCCGAGGACTATTTAAGAGGACTCAATCCCTTGCATTCGCATTAACGACTGAGGAAAACCTCGGAAAAAACCTTCAGTCAGTGTTGCTGGTCTCGACGGGATTCGAACCCGGGACCTCCCGAATCTGAGTCGAGTGCTATTATGATTAATTTTCTTGGGAACTAGAGACATAAATTAGTATTTTATTTACTTATTTGAAAGTAAAATTAAAATGAAATATCTAGCCTACCTGATCAACTCCGCGGCAACGATGCGTGCGTTGGACGCCACCTGCAGATAGTTGACTAGCGTCGCTCCATCTCGCCAGTTCACCAGGAACACGTTAGTGTCGAACTGAAACGGACAAGTAGTTTAAGCTGCTGATCAGCTGTTTACTTTCATTAGCATCCTTGTAGATTACATTGGATTTGTCACACCATCCGAGTTGATGATGACCTCAAAACTAAACATAATAAACTTATCTTAATATCAATTACTATAAAATATATGAGCCAGCAGTTTAGCCGAGGTCGTTTAACAGGTTCCCACTCGAACACCGAAGTTAAGCAGAATCGGGCGTGGTCAGGGGTAAGGTGGGGGACCGCTCTGTTCTGAAACTCACGTATACCGCTGGTTAGAGCAGATGGAGGGTTCGAGAGCTAGTGTAACGGCTTCGTTCTCCTCGACGTCTGCTTGGCAGTCCGGGTTAGTCCGGGTCGAAAGGAGGAGGCTACGTGCCGGTACCGGGTTTCCCCTCCTCCCTTCTGTTCATACTTCATACTCATCTATCACCACTCATCGTCTCGAATAGCCAAAGTACATTAATATGAGACGTAAAGCAATTATCCAATTCCAAACTATAAAATATACATAAATTACACGAGGCTGTCCCATTAGACAAACAAAACACAACAATTACCGATAGGTAGAGGTACGTGAAAATATCCTTTTGTGAATAGATGCTACAAAAAGCGCTATTTTTCCACTTAAATTTACGATTTTCAAGTCCTATTTTATTCTATTTTACATAGTATCTATATATTGTTTGTACACATCTTAATTCAGTTGATATTAATTCAACCTTGATGACCAAATTTGAAATTAAAATTCCAAAAGAGTTCATACACAAGGTTTTTCAATTAGCCCAAAAATAGATACTACAAAACACTATAAAATTACACTTGAAAACGCTATACACGCACCTCTACCGATATTGGTATAGCTCATTGCTCTAATCGTGGGACTGATTCGCGGAGGTCGTCGGTTTCTTACCGGCCGCATGGTGATAAACGTGACTGAAAGGTTTTCACCAACCAAATGGTCAATTTTGAAATCATTGCTATAACACTTAGACATTCCCCCTGAGCCTGACTTATCTTTCAGCCAATACCTTAGTTACCAGAAGACAGACAGATATGATGATTTCAGAGACAGTTTTCCCCAAGGAAAAGGGCAAAGCAGGTTTATTATTAGGAATGGATGTTTTTTTATTATTATCATTTTGGAGCGTTTTGATACCTCAAAATCTATAGCGGTTTGCATTGAATTGATATATTCTTGTTTCATTCTTCATAATCTAAATGATAGGTTTTCTTACTCGAGTAACGAATTCAAATCTAACAGTATTTTAGTAAAAATAACTTTAAGCGTTTTCAAAAATCTGCAATTTGCTATTCATATTCCATAATAAATTGGCTACTTACAAACTGCATTCAATCTTGAAGGAGTAAAGTATACATACATGTATTTTTTTTACTAACTTAATTATTCTCTAAAGTAAATTAAGGCCCTAGAGTAAAACGTCACGTCACCTCTGTAAGAATTGCGTCCTTCATGGTTTGGTAAGCCTTCATCTCGGTATGGCTCGCGAAGCCATGTATGATGAAAACCGTCGTCTTACTGCCGTTGTACCCTGTCCCGTTGAAGTTGAGCTTGGGCAGCTTGATGATCGGGTACCCGGAGGGCTGTGGCCGGGTATAGAGGTGGAACCGGGTGTCTATCAGCTCGGGTTTCTGGGGGGCGGGTATCGGTCGGGTTGCGCTGTGCCAGGGCGCAGACATCGGGAAGCAGCCCAGGTAGCCGTAACACACGTCCTCTGCGGGAGATGAAGGTAAGAAATTATAACCGCCCCCATAAGCTAGTTATCACTTTTATCAATTACCTATTTTAAGATTTTTAAACGTGTTTAGTCAAGTTGCAAATTTTCAATTTTTTTACATTTTTTCACATTTACTAACATACTGCTTTCAATGTTTGTTTCATAATAGGGAAAACTTTAAAAGTGAAATTATGTTATTTAAGAGGAGCGAGACGAGTTTCGGTGCTAAGCTTTCCGTATTTTTCACGGGTAAACGGTTTATAACACCGTTATCAAATTTCACACTTACATTAATAAAGCATAAATCTATGCTATCCAGTACACGTATTTCTAAATTTAATTTTTGATTTTGAACTACAATTTAGTGAAATAGACGAAATTTACTCCATTTGGATCAACATCGGGAATTTATTCCAAAGTGTGAAGATTTCTTAACTAAAATTTGAATAATGGAAATCAACGTTTAAATCAATGTTACGCCAAGGTTAATTTGGTTTTATCGTAAGATAAATGGTTTGGTGGGAATTTCCAGAATTGAAATCCATGTTATGTGATTCCCATTTTTTCACGTTTCGGACTTGTGTCTCGCAATGGACCTTTAGACCTAATGCTTATTTTTGCAATTAATTGCGGATATCATTATAAAGGACTTTATTAACATCCATGCAAAATTTGGTAGCGATAGTACCAACCGTTTAGTAGAAATCATCAACACCTGAGTGCGCGCATGTGAGTTGGCCAAGCTCTTTGAGAATTATGACAATGCTTATAGGAAGCTGGTACGAACTACCAGATCATTTTTATTTAGAAACACATTGAAAACTTTTTCTTATTTTCTTATTACTAAGTAAAGTAGTCTAATTGTCTCATTTGAATTTCTAGAATGTCAATTGCACGGTTTGCACCACAGTACAGGAGTGTTTCTCGACTGATAAAAAAAACTATGGAGATAGAATTGTGTGTGGTCGAGTATATAGTACAATGAAGAGTAGGCCAAAAACTCACAAAGACGAAACGATGTGGAATTATTTATTTGTTAAACTATTCACAAGGCCGCTTCGCGAACGCTTTATTTATTCGCGTTGATGGATGAGCTTTTTTGTAAGTTTTTAGTTTGTGTAGGACCACTTTTTCTTTGCAAGTGCTTTTTGAATGCATTGTAGGTGATTGTTGTCAAGTTTCTATTGTTAAAAAAAACTCATGTATAAAAACGATTATTTCTAGGATTCTGGATAACTTTTTCACCAAAAGGTACTACATCACCATAACCTTAATGTCCATGTGAAATATGACGTTGTAGCCCCACCCGTTTGGTCAGAATCAGCCCAATGTCACGAAAATATCGCACTAAAAATCGAAAAAAAGAATTCGTTAAAGTACGATATTCATGGGAAATATTTCTTCGATTGTACCCAAAAACGTGGCACGTCTAAGTTCAGAGATTTCGAAGGTCCCCTTCAATTTTCATCAAGATCGCATATGTTCGTTTGCCCTGTAGCGTGCGATTAAAAAAAAAAAAAAAACACCTGAGCTATTTTTTTGGGGGATCAGTGAAATTGAAGTCTTAGCTTCGTTCATCCAATTATTTAATTTTGTGGCTACATTACAACGGGGCACATGTGTCACAAGTGTAATTTAATTTATACAACTATATACATTAATCAAGAATACAAAACAGTATTAAATAAGTTATAACATAAGAGACTATAAAAGTTACAAGTCATATACACATGAATGTTTTATTTATGTTTGATTGTATGATTGTGTGAGTGAGTATGATGAAAACATAAAATTGTATGTACATGTATGAGTGACAGAATACATTTTAGTGAAGTTGATTTTCGATTATCACTTTTACTTTATTTCGAAAGTGATGATAATTAAGTTATTAGTATTGTGCAAATCAAGATTAGGTCTATTCAATGTCAAAATATTGTTATAAGAGACTGTAACATAACAACAAAATTAAACAGGAATATTTGTACACATCAAGAACAACAATCAACAAACAAACAAACAGTTTACTATTTTCTTGTTGAAATAATAGTATTGTTAATTGTAATATTAATTTTGTTGTTCGGTTTATGCAAGCGCAAATACAATTTCTGCTATCTGTCGAGTGCTAATGAATGTTTTTCTTCGTCTTCCTTTTTACATAGTGCTCGAATATTATCTTTCTGGCTTAAAGGAAATAAAAATCGTGCACTTTCCCGCTCTAGCCTCAATAATTGGGTTGTCAATTCCACCTATAGGAGTGTCACGACTAATCGACTCTAGTAACAATAACATAATGGTTTGTGGGTGAGTAGGCCTAAGATCAAGAGCACCTCAAAGAAGCAAGCAAAGATGTAGAATTATATTATTGTCATGTAATTCTCGTACGTACCGAGTGAAGATGTTCTATCCAGGAGTGACAGCCAGATCAGCAGCAGCCATGGTCCAGCGAGGGACGCCATGCTAGCAATAGCGGGAACACGCGCCATCACATGTGAGCTAATGATATAGTTTCGTAAGCTAGGTATGTTAATGAATTCAGTTCGATCATCGAGCAGAGAGCGTAATTATCTAATGGATGCGTGAGTGTGGTAACCGGAATGTGATGATAGTAGGACGACATCTTTGTTGTATAATCGACAGACATTTCGAAACGCACATGTGCTCTTCTGTGTTGGGATTGTAAAATAATTGTCATATAGCTATGTTAAAAAATTGGTTTACTTAAAAAAAATTGTTTGTAATAATTAGTTGGTCATTGTTCGCTGATCGATGGTGTCAGCGCCTATGTGGTCTGATTCCCCTCCACTGAAAATCAGTTGTGACTGAGTGGATAGACTCTAAATACGAATTTATGTGCATATAGCCAATATATACATAAACATTGGTTATAGTTATTGCTTCTATGACGAAGATATGGTGGTATTTTAGACAGAAATAAAAGAGAAAACTGCTCTTCCAGGGATTGAACCCGAGACCTCCGCTGTATGAGCTGATGATCTAACTGTTATTATCTTATTAACTATTAAAACAATGTAAAAACAAACCAACAATTATTTCGGTGTCTCTATATCTCAGTATTGGTTAGAGCATACTATAGCACATTTAAAGAGTAGTAGCTGAGAAAAGCAAGGACTGTATGAGTCTAGTTTGAGTGCCCAACCTTATGTTTGTTTGTTTTTTTTTTGTTAAACGGTTAATGACACATGCATACTATCCGTGAGATCCAATACTCCCATTTCTTAATTAATTCGCCGATTCCGAGTGAAAACATTGTTAAATCTCAATCGATTTTTGTGAACTGGGTAGGCCTAATTACGTCTAATTAGATTTTTAAAGCAAATTTTCGTCCTGAATCCCTACGTACGTGAATACTTACGTTCATTTTGTTAACAGTTATTTAAACGGTTTATTAGGAAATTCACGTTTTGTAACTCATGTTTTCGGGTTTTACGTTGTTTCGACTTCCTAGATGTTACTTTCTACTTTACTTTCTATTTACTACTTTTATTTACATTCTAGGTAACTGTTTACCTATCTTACGAAATGTAATTCAAATATTAGTAAGCAGTTTGGCTGCAACTATCTGAATCCCGTGCCTGACACTTTTCCAGCCTTTAAATTAAAAAAAAATAACACATTACGTATTTTTTTGTTGTGCGCAGGATATGAAATTAAGCGAGCGCATCGAGCGTGTTAATGTTACTGTACTCTGCTCAGACGACCCAGTTAAACATCATCATCACGTGATTCTAATAAAATATACACAAAACCCAACATTACAACAATGACAGTACAAATAGGTTATATATAACACTGTGATACATTGAAACAAAAGGAAATACTAATTGTTATAAATAAGTGAAGTCAATTAATTAAACTATGTAGAGATAGTGCCACTAATTTGACGCATTGTCGTTAACAAATTGGCATCTTTTTATAAAAAGGAGCAGTATTCATTTGAGAGAAGTTCACATACAATGCGCAATGCATAAATGCACAGACAACTAAAAATTATAGCTGATAAGCAAGAAAAATGTAGTAAAAGATTTCTTTTTCTACGAAGACATTATTTACAACTAGTTTAAATAAATAAACACAAAATAACGACTGTGCAAAGTTTCTTGCGCTGGTGATGTCAGTCGGCTTTAATAACATGAGAAAGAAATAAGTTTTTAAATTGCAATTTACTTGATGTTGCACTGTAAAGTTGATGTGTCATCTATTTGTCTTGTTTCGGAAAACTTTGTTATTTCCTACTGATCAATGTTCTGGAGAGAGTCAAAATACTTTAAAGCTTAATTAATATTATTTTCAATAATGTTATACATAAAATAAAAAAGAATACAAAATATATAATAAGTTTTCAAAGAACACTAAAAGTATGCTTGTTGCGTCACGGTCTTGCTGCCCAAAGTCTTGTCAGTGCCATTTCTCCTGTTTTTATCATGTTTTTTAAAGCAAGGAAGGATTTCAATGTGTGGAAGACAGCAATGTCAATGATGTGATTGATATTGTCTGAAGAATAGCACACATTTGGAATAGATTTAATGCTGTTTTTTTTTTCTTTTACCTTTTTTTCCACCACTGTTTCACATAAGTTCTTTAATCAATTGCATTTAATATCCTTTTTGAATTTGTTACCAAAATTGTTGTTGTTGCATTGTTGTTGTAATATTTCTATTTTAAATACTTACTTAACTGTTGTTCATTGTTGTGTCTGCATCTATGTAATAAGATTTATTTATTTGTCCTCCTTTGTAAATCAGTTTTTAACTGAATAGTATAGACGTTAAAAAATGTAATTAAAATTAGTACAAAACAAAACTGCATTTAAAAATATGACAACAACTCATTAACCGGAAACTGTTATTACAACATCACTCACTGAACTATAACCTGGGTTACTTACTTAAAAATGTTTCGATATTTCGGAGACTCCGTCTCCTTCTTCAGGTAACCTCGGGCATGGAGGTTACCTGAAGAAGGAGAACTCCGAAATATCGAAACATTTTTAAGTAAGTAACCCAGGTTATATTCAGTGAGTGATTTTGTAAAAAACAAAACTCCATTTCTTTTGTCATATTTTTTTAAGCTTAAAATACCTTGAACATACAAATCACGAATTTAGTTGCATCTCCACTTTATCATGTTACTCAATGAACTATAAATACTAAACTTAAATTGGTCTGGCATTTGATAGCGTATCGCGTTCCTCCGAGATGGGCATACATGTCTACCCATTGAGATTTTTTAATACACGTATTTTCATTAATTCAAGTAGGGCCTACGTTTATTCATTACTTTCACAGGAACTAAATTCCTAGATTTTTTAGAGGAGAAACGGGAAGGTGGCATTTTTTTTTTTTTACAAAGTAACTGGACGTTTCTAAGTTTTGGGGAACTTCACACAGACCGATGACTGTAAATAGAATACATTTTAGTACACAGATGCAAATTCTTTATACCGCAGAGGAGGAAACGTATACACACCATCTATTTGATAAAATCTAGCTGCTAAATCTGATTAAATATTAAATTTTAAATAAATTTAAAAAATCGTATTATTCTATACCCACCCATTCAATTAGAAGCAACTCTTGTAAAGAATTTTATTTGGCCTTCGTGTGAACATCCCATTATAATTAAGGAAATACAATAATTTCGTATTTTTCTATTTACTTGGCCAACTAGATTTCACAACATTAGGCAACTCCAATGCTGATGATATCTCGGTCAATGGTATCAATAGGAAGTAGAGTATGAAGTTGATGCTTTTTTCAAATTTGTATTTTATCACAAACTATTTATAGATGTGACACTTAACTTAAAAAAAACAGTAGTTGACCATTAAAACATGACATGGGGATATGTTGGATTGTGCTCGTTAGTCAGGCTGTTACAATTAAAAGCCATAAAATTCACCATAAGGAAGTAAAACTGTGATCATGTCGTGCCGGTTTTGACATGAATTTCAACAAGCAATATAAATGGGTTATGGTTATTATATAAAATAAATAAAATAATATGAATCTGTATTTCCGTGGAATAGAACGTAAATCAACTAGAAGTGGGAAGTAGGATGAATCACTAAAGTGAAGTCCTTCCTGACTTTAACCTCCTGTTTATACTGTTATGATTTAATCAGGTCGTTGGTTTTTAGGGTAGCTCGGGGTACAAAGTGCGCGTGTACACTATCTGTTTAGGTATATACGAGTGGACGATACATCGAATAGTTTCAGTCGCAAAACTGAAACCTCAGTTCTGTGCATCGAATTGGAACCCCT
>JAMZAV010015277.1:0-12924 GCA_024449915.1 Sweltsa coloradensis | reverse complement strand
CTGGGTAGTCCCTTTGTAGAGGTGCCGCTGGCCCAATTTTTAAGGCGGCATCAAAAAGGGCTACCCTAAATTATTCTTCCGCTCTCAGCGGAGCCTCCACAGTGCGCTTCCCGTAAGGCCATCAACCTTTTTTTCCCCTATGCTCATTACTACCTGTCGATAAAGATCATGTTACACTTGTTGGCCTAAGGGGAATTGATTTTTTTCCCCTTAGGCCAAACACCCTGCATTTCATTATCGAAAATACAAAGAAGGTTGTTGGCCTTGGGGTAATTGATTTATTCCCGTTAGGCCAACAGCGTGTATGCATCGTTTAGGGTAAGGAGCGGGCTTTGGGTTGGCCTTGGGTAATAGTTTTATTCCCGTTAGGCCAACAGCGTATATGCTTCGTTTACGGTTAGGAGCGGGGCGTTGTTGGCCTTGGGGTAATTGATTTATTCCCGTTAGGCCAACAGCGTATATGCACCCCGCTCCTTACCGTAAACGATGCATATACGCTGTTGGCCTAACGGGAATAAATCAATTACCCTAAGGCCAACAAACCTTTGTATTTTCCATAATGAAATGCAGGGTGTTGGCCAAAGGGGAATAAATCAATTCCCCTTAGGCCATCAACGCTTCCTGTAACATGGTCTTTATCGACAGGTAGAAATGTGGCATAGGGGAAAAAAAAGGTTGATGGCCTTACGGGAAGCGGCACTGTGGAAGACACCCTCTCAGCTACCTGTTCCATTCAGCACGTGCGTGCGTGCCTCGTACAATGGATGAGGAGATGAACAGCATGAGCAACATCATACAATACACATGTAGCCTATTGTAAACAAAAAACTAAACTATCCACACAAATGCAGGCTAGACAGTGTAGAGTGACAATGTGGTTTTTGATAAATTAATAATCGGCAAGTGTTTGAGTTTTGTAAAGTACATTGATTTGATTGAAATAATGGGCGAGTGTTTGAGCTTTGCACAATACATTTATTTATACAGATCGCAAACCTAATATTCTGTCTCTAAAAAATATAGCCTGATATGCGTGGAAAGTTATCAACTGTTGGATGGTCATGGTCAAACCCTTGTTCAAACATAATATAATGTCATTCATGTCACACCACCAATCACCTCTCAATAGAACACTCTTGTCTTCTTGTTGTTTTTTTAAAAGGCCAGTTAAAACTCTGGGAAAGTCTTGACAATCATGCAGTCATGTAAGCATTATTTGATTGGTTATGTATAGGCAGTGGCGGGGCAAACATATAGAGACCAGGCACCAATCCCAAAAGGGGGTGGGTGGTTCCCACTTTTTTTTTGGTTCATTAATTAAACGAGGGAGCGAAGCGACTGGAGTGTCTCCATTAACTCAAACGGCGATCATTCTGTGAGTCTGTGTGTGGGTCTGTTTGTGTGTACATCGAAAAAATCAGCAGAATCGCTGAACAGATTGTGCTGACATTTTATACAGACATCTGATACGAGTTTAATGAAAACTGCTAAAATCATCTAGATCCATTGCGATTTAAACCTACAAGAAATGATTGGATGAGCGAAGCGAGTGAAATGAAGCATTCGAAATCTCTTGAAACTTAGACTTGCCTACGTTTTGGGTACAATCGAAGAAATATTTCTCATGAATATCGTACTTTTACGTTTTTTTTTTCGATTTTTAGTGCGATATTTTCGTGACATTTGGCCGATTCTGACCAAAACGG
Source organism: Sweltsa coloradensis (assembly GCA_024449915.1). NCBI lineage: Eukaryota > Metazoa > Arthropoda > Insecta > Plecoptera > Chloroperlidae > Sweltsa > Sweltsa coloradensis. The sequence goes on along the minus strand of JAMZAV010015277.1, from coordinate 11,218 downwards.
GTGAGGCTACAACGTTCATATTTGCATATACATTAAGGTAATGGTTATGTTTTGTTTTTTGAAAGAAAAAGTTGAAAAAGTTACCCAGAATCCATAGAATAAAAAGTTTTAATATGAGTTTTCTAAGGTTTATAATAACAAAATTAACAAGTAACAATAGAAACTTGACAACAATCACCTACAATGCTATCACAAAGCACTTGCAAAGGAAAAGAGGTCCCACGCAAACTAAAAACTTTTACAAAAAAGCTCATCCCCTCAACGCGGCGGGACTTTAGCGTTTTCCTAGTAAAGTGAAAAATAGGCTGCTAATGTGTAGGAATTATTGGGTGAGCGTAGCGAGCGAAGCGGGTGAAGCGAAGACTTCAATTTTTACTGACCCCCAAAAAATTAGTTTTTTTTTTTTTTTTTTTTTTTTTTCTGTCTGTTTGTTCGCTCTCTACCGGGTAAACGGCATACGCGATCTGGATGAAAATTGGAGGGAACCTTCGAAATCTCTGAACTTAGACTTGTTACGTTTTTGGGTACAATCGAAGAAATATTTCTCATGAATATCGTACTTTTACGATTTTTTTCGATTTTTGTGCGATATTTTCGTGCCATTTGGGCCAATTCTGACCGAACGGGTGGGGCTACAACGTTCTTATTATACATGGACATTAAGGTTATGGTGATGTAGTACATGTTGAAAGAAAAAGTTGAAAAGTTACCCAGAATTTATAGAAATAAAGCTTTTAATAAAGGTTTTTTGATTTTTTTTTGCGATTTTTTCGTGCTATTTGGGCCAATTCTGACCAAACGGGTGGGGCTTCAACGTTCATATTATACATGGACATTAAGCTTATGGTGATGTAGTACCTTTTGAAAGAAAAAGTTAAAAAGTTAGACAGAATCCATAGAAATAAAGCTTTTAATATAAGTTTTTTAGGGTAAATAATACCAATTGACAAGAAACAATAGAACTTGACAACAATCACCTACAGTGCGTAGGCAACAAAACAAAGCACTTGCAAAAGTAAAGATAATATCTTACGCAAACTAAAAACTTTAAAAAGCTCATCCATCAACGCGGCGGGACTTTAGCGTTTTCCTAGTCTAGTTGGATAAGGCGGCCCATATACCCTAAATGTGGGAGACCTGGGTTCAATCCCTTGGTCGAGAAAGATTTTGTTTTATTCTGGATTGTATTAAAAATTATAAAACATGTTTTGAAATGCACAAGCAGTTTAGTCTATCATCCCATGACAATACTATGGAAAACTAGGCAGTACGCAATACGTGTAAAAAATTGCAAGGTTTTACTCAAAACTTTGAACGGAATTTGGGTGTACTTTGCCCTGCTTATTAATGCAGTAGATACGAAGATATTGATTTACTTTTATGCTACGTTTAATAATTTTATAGAGGGTCCTTGAAATTTGATCTTTGTTTTGTTAAAAAGTGTAAAAAAAAATGTTAAACAGCAGTTGCTTGTTTGGTATAACATGGCAGTGTCTGATTTTTTTTGGTAAAAACCCGGTGTTTGCGTTTGCATCAGCTACCTAAAGGCTGGAAAAATTCAAATCGAGAAATTTCCGCCGTTTGGCTCAGTAAGTTTGGGAAAGGATTGACAATGACAAAAAAAAACAGAAACAAACCCCCGGTCCACCATTCATATTTCAATTTTTGGGGGTCTGAATGAAGCATTCCATTTTACAATCTACAAAGATACTCTTTTTTTTTCCTGTTATTTTTAGTCTGTGAACATTCCATGTGCCAAACCGAAGTGACTGGGTGTATCCATTGAGCATCCTCTCAAGATGTGTAGGAATGTTGTGGGAAACCCCTGGCGAAGGTCTGAGGGAGGATTAGGGACCTCCGGACAGCATTCGAAGTGTGTTGTCTTTTGTTAGAAATATGTATAGAAATATTTTCAGGAGAAGCTACAAAATTTACTTAAAAACCTAGCTTTATATTGTTAAAATAAAAAATAATGTTATCAAATTAGTCTTATTCAATATTCAATACAAAATTATATGCACTCTGCTAACTGGAGTATTGGAACGGGTTAAAATATTATTTGAATGAGAATTAAATTATGTAGCGCAAATCTATTATCACTCTCCTCGAAAAATGTTTTATTCTGCATTTATATCTTCGGCAATATATATATATATATATATATGTGTGGGTGTGTGTTTGTACTTTAGACAGAAATTAAAAAAGTGACTACACCGGGGATCGAACCCGGGACCTTAGCTGTCCGGGCTATGCTCTTACCAACTGAGCTATGCAGCCACCATTTAGACACATTTAGACAGTTTTAAATTCGTGGCTGCATAGCACAGTTGGTAAGAGCATATAGCCCGGACAGGTTCCCGGGCTTGATCCCCGGTGTAGTCACTTTTTTAATTTCTGTCTAAAGTATATATATTGTTTTACCTTGGCTTTATAGTAGGCGACTATGACGCTGTTATGTTAGTACTTTAAACAAAAATTAAAGAAGTTACTTCACCGGGGGGATCAAACAGCGTCATAGTCGCCTACTATAAACCCAAAGGGTTTAAAACAATACATATATATATAGAGAGAGAGACATTTTTAAAATTGGTGGCTGCATAGCTCAGTTGGTAAAGCATAGCCCGGACAGCTAAGGTCCCGGGTTCGATCCCCGTGTAGTCACTTTTGTAATTTTCGGTCTAAAGTACTAATATATAATATACATATTTAATAATGTTATTCGTCTGTATAGAAACCTGCTTAGATACAATTATTTTTTCTTATAAGTATATGGTTTTGTAGTTTTGGTGTGGGTATTTTGAGAGAGAATGTGCAGGAGCTATTTATGAATACTCAATCGATAACATTCGCCCTACTGACTTGTTAACCCTCTCGCTACTAGTGTTCACTATAGTGGGCATCAACTTTCAAAATTTATATCCGGGTAAAAGAAAGTTTTTTTCAGTTTGACACCAATTTTTTATTTTAAAAAATAAATATTTTTTTCCCATCCTGATTGGACGAAAAGTGCTTTTTTTTTAGAGAAAATCCAAAATACACATCTGCAAAAAGGCTAAAAATGGAAAAATTTTTGGGTTTTTCCCGGAAAAGGAAAATATTTCTAGTATTTCTACATTTGAGATACAAAAAATGTAAGATATGCAAATAATTCAGAAAAAATCTTGTTTTATGGAATGTACATCACATTTACATTTTTACTCAAAATGAAGCTTTTATTCAAAATCCAAAATTTCCCCAAATTCCTTAAAAAAACACGATTTTTTTTTTTGAAGAGCGCTAAAAAATCTTTAAAAAAATTGTATTTTGAAATATTTGCTTTAAAAAAACTTAAATTTTGGGAAAAAGAAAATCTGGTAGTGAAAGGGTTAACTTAGTCGGGATTTCTGGTGGCGGCTGTCGGACCGCCAACATCTGGAATCAGATTTTCTAACTTTCCATATGAGCGTTCTCTGTTGGTCCGATATACATAACTATGATATGTCGTTTCTATGTTTTTAACATTATAAAAACATAAAAAACATGCCAAAAAACAAATTCTTATTATTATAACTTACAACAATCACAGACAAAGCAATATAACCACTGGCGTAGCGGAGGGCCCCGCAAAGCGGGGGCCCCGATGATATAGATCGCATTTTATGAAAATTTCAAATAAGACAACAAATCACTCAAAATTGTATTTTAAATAATATGACTAAATTCGCGGGCCCCCAAAATTTAAAAAAAAAAAAAAAAAAATTACGGAAAATGTTGTATCAGACAGAAAATCAGTCACAGGTCTCAAGAATATTCACACACTTTGAATATCATATTCATTTTGAAGAAGACAAGACAGTGAAGACACCATTGAATTTTCTAGGCAACCAACATTCCGTATTTGTACAAACGAAATATTTAGACAATATAGCAACAACTCTTATAAGAGTTGTATAGACGGGCGAGCCAAGTCATAAACGGATGGCTGTGCTAAAAGGGTGATTGTGAGGGGATCGGTAGTGTGTCGCCATTTGGCATTTGGTCTGTGTTGGGTTTGTATGCGAAATACGTGCTTGTGAATAAAATTAATATTTAGTTCCAACATGAGGAATGGTCGGTCTTTGACCACTAACGGCGGTGTGCTCCCTGAATTACACGATGCAATAAATATGACAGCAACGACTGTAAAGTGTAAACATTCGAGGAAGGGACGGGGCCAGTCTTGCTCTCAAATTCTAAAATCTTGGGATCGTTCACGATTTTGGAGACTCAATATACCGGATGTATGGGATTAGCGAAATAGCACTTGTGTTGTAAAACTAACAGTCCGATGTCATCGACAATGCCAATGAACCTTAAATTTTACCCTTACCCCCACCAACAATAAACTTTGTTTGTGGCTAGTTTCCACCCTTTACACAAAATTTTTTCAGAGGTCAGTTTTCTCTCGGACTCCCTCACTGATAGATGCATATCTCAGCGTGGGAGTGAGACTGTAATAACACACTAAAAGCACCTAAAAGCCTAAACGGCTAGGAAACGTTCCAGAATTGCAGTTGGTGAATCAAAATGTAAGTTATTTGATTTATCAATTCTTAACATTTATCATAATTGTTGTTGTTTTTGTTGTTGATATAATTAATATGTTATCATCATGGTTTTAGTAGATAGATGTATACATTATTATTACGTCGCGGGGAAGTGGCGGATATGGGGGGGGGGGGGGCGAAAATACCATGTATGCTGTGAATTGTAAGCTCGACATGACGACAAAACAAATTGACGTACACAAACTACATTGTTTCGGTATTACATTAAGCCCACCACTTTTTCCTAAAACGCACCAAATGCACTCTAAAAACTTGCTTTCAAAATTTTTCGCCTGCGGCGCTATTCATGGGGGGCTTCGCCCCCCATACCCCCCTTGCTTGGTCCTACCATGTCCAATGGCCAATGTCGCGGGGGGCCCCCGACTTCTGCGCTACGCCACTGAATATAACCTACACGGTTGTAGCTTAAATAATATGAAGTAGCCTACCGTTTACGGACGATGGGAACTTCAATTGCAATAATTGGAGTTGGAGCCCTTGGCTAAGTACAGAATTGTGGAGTAAATTACGAAGTTTTAATGAAGTAGCCAGGTATACAGAATATGATTGACTAATAGTAAAAAGTACTATTCTCAGCCCGCCTAATAAAAAAAATCAGGAAGGCTATGACTCTCCGAGTACACAAACGTATTTAATTATTATTTTTATTATTATTATTTATTTATTTATTTATTCAATAACAGAATGCAAAATATACTCCAGAAATTATAGGATGCAATAAAAAACAACACACAAACGAACAAACTTAACAGTACAACAATTTTCAGTCATACGCAATAGTCATAACAGAAAAATAACAATCAGATATAGCCGACACCTAAAACGACAGCCACAGCTTGAGTCACATGTTATAAAATAGTACGGCATTTTGACTTCATAGATAAAAAATTGTGATTAAAAAAATCAATTACAGAAAGTTTAGTACTACTACTAAGGTTTATAATGTAGATCAGTGTATCTTGAGCGTCTTAAAGGTACATTTTAGATTATTTTTTCTAGTAAGTCAGTGCAATCGAGGTAACAAGATACAAATTTCTTATGACAATCATTTTACGCTTTTCTTCAAGAGTATAAGTAATGGGCTTCTCTACACAAACTGGTATACTTTAATCTGTGGTAGACCACACCATATCTTTAGACAACTCTGGCATAGTCAAGAATGAGTAAAATAATGATTAGATACATTCTACGACCTACGGATAACAGTATAATAGGGAAGTCCATATCACAAGTACGTCTCACGAAATCAAAAATTCTTAAACGCACGCTTCAAAGCGTTATCAATATAAGCGCGATATGATTGATTGATTGGTCGATTGATATGACGGATATTAATTACTAGGAAAACGCTTAAGTCCCGCCGCGTTGAAGGATGAGCTTTTTATAGTTTTTAGTTTGCGTGGCATATCTTTACTTTTGCAAGTGCTTTGTTTTGTTGCCTACGCATTGAAGTGATTGTTGTCAAGTTTCTATTGTTTCTTGTCAATTGATATTTTTTACCTTAAAAAACTTATATTAAAAGCTTTATTTCTATGGATTCTGGCTAACTTTTTCAACTTTTTCTTTCAAAAGGTACTACATCACCATAACCTTAATATCTATGTATAATATGAACGTTGTAGCCCCACCCGTTTGGTCAGAATTGGCCCAAATGGCACGAAAATATCGCACAAAAAATCAAAAAACTTTTATTAAAAACTTTATTTTTATAGATTCTGGCTAACTTTTTCAACTTTTTCTTTTAAAAAGCAATACATCACCATTACCTTAATGTCCATGTGAAATATGAACGTTGTAGCCCTACCCGTTTGGTCAGAATCGGCCCAAATGGCACGAAAATATCGCACTAAAAATCGAAAAAAATCGTAAAAGTACGATATTCATGAGAAATATTTCTTCGATTGTACGCAAAAACGTAGCAAGTCTAAGTTCAGAGATTTCGAAGGTCCTGTCAAATTTTCATCAAGATCGCATATGCCGTTTGCCCGGTAGAGAGCGAACAAACAGACAAAAATACAAAAAAAACAAAAAAAAAAAAACAAACAAACAAACAAACAAACAAACAAAACAAACAAAAACACCCGAGCTAAATTTTTTGGGGGGTCAGTGAAATTGAAGTCTTCGCTTCACTCGCTTCGCTCGCTACGCTCATCCAATAATATGTGCATATTAAAGTTTAATTTTAATATCTGTGCCAGGGTGTTATTAAGTTTCCAACAGTTTTCTTCCCTAAATGCATCTTCTTCTTCTTGGTGGGAGTATTATATTTATATTTATAAGCATTGCATCCCCTTGAAAGAATTAGTACGAAAGCGCCTGAACTCGGCAACCCTCGCGACGTTGGTGTATAGCGGATGGTTGCCGTTATTTGCGTCAGGCGTCAGGATATCACCTCACTTCACGACGCTCATGAGGGTGTGGACATTACTTGATTGACTACACTGGTCAACCTGTCCCGTCTTTGTGCAGATGACTTAAAATTGAACTATGTACAAATCTAAACATCACAACTGATTAATTTATCTTAATTTAATTCGTTTCATGTCGTACTGAAACCAACGCCGAGTTAGTTACCACGAAGATCTTGAAATGCATTTCTACGACTCAAAAATAAAATGGCAGTACGGAACTAAAAAGAGAAAAGTAAAAAAAAACTACACTTAGTGTCAATTGAACGGCTGTAAAAATTGTATTTCCACTCACCGATTAAAACATAATTGGGTTTCTTTTGGCTATTGATACCTAATGATTAAAATTACGTGTTTCAACCAGCAGGTACAAATACGTGTAATTATTGAAATTTAGTACGAACCAGAAAACGAGTGTCATCTAGTAGATCTGTTGGAAAATAGTGATGCGGTGCGCGAATATTTAAAAATGTGTTGAATATATGCAGGCGCGTCGGAACGTTTTGAAAGTTGGAGGGGGGCAAATCCCTTAGTAGATTTTGTAGGGTATAGATGGGGTGTGTGGGGCGAAGCCCCAGCCGACGGAGGCCCTTTTCGCCGAAGGCGAAAAAATTTCACTATTCTACAGTTATTTCGTCATGTTTTAACTGCACTCGGACTTTGTAAACAATGTTTTACATCAACTATCTGCGATCTAAAAACTCAAAAAATTAACGTAAAGTGGCCCATTTTAATAAATTACAATTACAACATAATATTTATAATGACGAAGCATACAGGCAAACATATTTTTGTTTTACCCTCTTCTTAAAAAAAAAAACTTACTGAAGGCTGTTTAATACGTTTCATATTTAAAATTACGATATTAATTTAATCTTTAACACGTTACTTTACTTTACACTTCACACTACACTACTTTCACTCTAAATAAGAGGAATAATATTCCCACTTGCCACTTATTTATAATCAAAGTCACTACGCCACTCCAAAGATGACAGAACGCATAACGAAGCGACACGAGCGAACCAAATCCCAACTTGCGTCTGCCAATAACTCTAGCAAATCATTCAAAGGGATGTTTGGATTAGACGTGAGTCTTACGTCACGTGTCCACTCTCTCTGAAGGGAGTGACCGGCACACCATACAAGACGGGTGGCTGGTTATAAAGATAGTCGGATAGACGGTTCAGGCATAGGGTACGTCAGCCAACCTAACATTCCTGCTATTGTTGGGTTGTTTCTTCCTGGAAAAGAATTGACAGGATCATCCGACGTTGCTTTCCCAAAAAGTAGAGTAGAAATCTTGATTTTTAAACTCTAAAAACTGCCCCCCTATGCCCCCATGGCATGAAAGTTGGGGGGGGCAATGACCCCCTTGCCCCCCCCTGTTCCGACGCCACTGACTATATGTTAGTGCTACGTTAAGGCCTAGTGAGGGATCTTGTTCAATCAAAACTTGGATGAAGAAGAGTTAGTTGAACAAGAATATTTGTCTTTTGAAAAGTCCAAAACTTGTCTTATTTTGTATATTATGCTACTCTGTTTTGGCGATTTATAATAATGGAAAATCCACTTTCCCACTTCTGGAAAAATGTAGGCACATGATTTGGATGGATACTTTTTAAATTCTTGTGGTTAGCGTATCTGCCTCCAATGCAAAAGGTCTAGGGTTCGATTCCCGCTAATGAAAAAAAGGGTTTTAACTTCTGATTTGGACTTAAGTCTATCAGTTCTTGTCTTAGGAATTTAGGCGTAAGGCACATATTAAATTTAAAAGTTGTTCTAAATGGGCCTTGTTGATTCTGGCGTTGATCCGCGAGAGTTCGCACTGTCCATACCACTGATTGCAATATTTTCTTTAAAAAAACGATCTTTGGTTGGTTGTCGCTCGCTCGTCGATTGCGTCAGGGCCTACAGGGTTGGCTTGGTCGCTTTGGTTTACTGTCTCCTACTAAAAATCAGTTCTATGACTGAGTAAGCAGACTCGAAATACGATTTTATTTATTTATTTTATTTATTTTTGACTATGCAATACGATCACTATTTTTTAAATGTTTTATGTCTTAAGGTGAATCTCTTGACCTGAAGATGAATATGATTTAAAACGAATGCAGTAATAATGTCTGAAAGTAGACAGAATGGAAGAGGGAATAAAGTCATAAGTTCTTTAATCCATTTCATTTCCGATCGAAAATGTAATTGCTTATTATCAAATAATGGTAATTATGATTAGTTTTAACACTTCTTATTGAAGTTTAGAAATTGAAAAAGGAAAACAAGACGGTGAATCACCAAAAGGTAACTTTTTGTCACTTGCTCTTTTTCAGGTCTTGCGTTTTTCACGGACTAAGTGGATTTATTTCTCTAAATGATGGGCTTCTAAAAACATGCATCTTCGTACCGTTTGCTATTACGATTTTAAATTTGACTACGATTCTATATATCTGTGGCGTAACTAGCTCTTGTTTTTTGGGGTCGAAATTTTTTATAAGCACTAACATAATTATGTATCCTGATATTCCGGGGGGGGGGGGGGGGCAGCTAGTGAGGGTTTGGGGCTCATATCCCCAGATTTTATTTTATTTTTAACATTGAAAATTGTATTTTTTACTAGGTTTTAGCGTGGTTTTGTCGATAATTTATAAAATTGGGCAGATTGCCAGTTTTGTTGTGAGTTTAGATAATCTTACTAGTAAATTGTGCCCCCCCCCCCCCCCCCCCCCCCCCCCCGTAGTTGCGCCACGGCTGTATAGGCTTATGTTGAAAACCAGTTCATTTTTTGAATCAAGATAACATGTCACAAAAAATCCTTTTGTGTCGACAGTGACTACCAAAGTTAATAAAAAGCAGCTATAATTATAACAAGTTGAAAGAACAATAAGTTGAGTTCGAAGTGAACTGAGGGAAATACAATTTAATTTAGTGAACGCCAGCGAAGATTTTGTGAGAAATAAAAAATGCTCCGTTATTTACAGTGCATTATTGAGGAGTGTATGTGTTTTGTAAGGGTGTAACCTTAAATGTTTGTAATATTATTGTAATATATTATATCATTTGAATATACTTTTTGCATTTTTAATGTTTAATATTTCAATTTAAAATTATTGCCCGGGGCCCGGGTGCGTTCGGGCTGTCCGGGCCACTGACGCCACTACGCCACTGAAATTCTGTTTCAATTAGTAAAAGATCATAAATAGTTTCGACCTCTTTCACTCACTTTAAGAAATAATTATGCAGTCTTGGTTTGGCCACAATGCCATTGTTCGTCAATAGCTTCAATGTCGCCAACCCTTGGGACACCAAGCCATTGTGCTTTTATAATCCCTTTCTGACGGAACAGTCATATAAACGCCAGCTACTGTCCACAAGCTTTCCTATTCATTGTGTGTACAGGTCTAGGTGCATAAAGAGCGAGCGTTGGGGGTGCGTTCTACCATAAACTACTGTTCAATCAGAATAAGAATACAGAACAAGCACAGACGTAAAATATGAGGTGTCCCAAAAGTGAAGAGCCGCGAAAGTGTAAAATCCCGAAAGTGCAAAACGCCGAAAGTAGAAAACGACGAAAAGCAAAAACCCCGAATGTTTCAAACACCGAAAGTACAGATAGCAGAAAGTGAAATTTCCATATTTCTGGTTCCCGTATGTACAAATCCCCGAAAGTGCAGATTAGCGAAAGTTAAAAACACCGAAAGTGTAAAACCCCGAAAGTGAAGAACCCCGAACGTATAAAGCCACGAAAGTGAAAATTCACGAAAGTGCAAAACGCCGAAAGTGTGTATTATCGAATTTTCGTCGATTTGCACTTTCGGGAAAATGCACTTTCGGGGTTTTGATATAGACTCCCCAGGAATAGGATGAAAAGCATGAATACAACACTGAGCCTATGTGTGTGTGTGTGTGTGTGTACCTGTGGTCCATTAACTATGGGGCACACGATATACCTTCTGACCAGGGCTGTGGGGACGTATCGAACTATGGGGACTAACACACGTCCCCACAGTTAAATTTTGTCGCCAATCGCTTTAAAATAATTTATTTAGCTTAATGAACACAAGTTTGGTGAATACCCCATAGTTTTATATACAGGAGTGTGGTGTATAAGCAACTACATCCAACACTATCTATGGGGACTTAGACATGTCCGGTTGCTAGCGCCTGCACTAGTGTGTGGTAAAAATTGGAACTTCGTATCAAGACCTCGCAGGTATAGGGTTGGACATT